>JAQFVV010007866.1:0-53193 GCA_028023455.1 Epiperipatus broadwayi
GGCGTTTCTAAAGTGACAAATAAGAATCTTTCATTTATTTCATGAGTCACAATATCATAAATTTTGTAAAGCTCATTTCATGAAGAATTTTCATTTTATATTATTATAAGAGAAGTTGGCTAAGTGGTGAGTTATGTTAGAAAAATCAATATTATGTATTTGTATTTTATTACAGTTTTGTATTAGGTAGCATTTTATTCCATTATAATTTGATGCTGTAATTTAGTAATGTTTTAATTAAAAGAAAAAAATTTATAAGTTTTATTAAAAATAGATTAATGTAGTGTAATGGTCAGGGCTTGACATTTGCTCAACAGACTGAGAGTCCAAGCCAGAGAAAGAAAAGCTGACCAAGTTGAGATAGCACTATCCTATATCTGATCATACTCAACTCTCTTACTCATACTTCTAAGTCCAACCTATAGAAAATGGCATGGCTGAGGTTACACTTAATACCTTTTATTCATGTTTCAGCAGTAGCAAAGTGGTAAAACATGAGATATCTCCCCCACATATATCTATATACCTTAACTGGTTATTCATAAGTACGGAACAGAGAGACTGAGAGGAATTTATATTTATAAATTTTAATACAATAATTAATAAATGACAAAACAATGTAAATAATATATATATATATATATATATGTTCACACCAGTGGAGTGGATACTTAAATTTACAAAGAATGTTTAAATTAATTCTGGATTTACATGGCTGACAATATGCATATACTAATTTTAGGTTACAGAAAGACATGCACAATATTAAAATACAGAGTTTAAAGTTTCTATGACAGGGCAATTTGACCTTCACCAAACCCATTCTACAGTTAATTCAGATTGCCTATGCCAAAATTTATGCTAGAAATTGTGCTGGGAAAATTAATACCAACTAGAGTGATTCAATTAATTGGAGTCTGCCTTAAGTTATCTTATTACTTTAAAACATGATTTACTATACAGATGAAATTGTATTAACCTATACTCTGTGTTGGATCCAAGCTGATGTTGATTACTGTGAAATGGCTAAACCAATGCATGGAATTTAACAACAGATTCTACAGTGTTCAAATTATGATAACAGAGTAGGTGCATCTGAATGCATCCTCTGGATCATGCTGCTTGCTATAATAAAAATAAAGGCCTTTAGATTTGCATGATTGTTACAACTGCTTAATGAGTCTTTGGAATGCTTTGGTTTCTTCCAAATACGAAATGAAAAATATTCCAGTTGCCTGAACTAAGATGTGTAGTTTGACATTAAATCAACCTTGAGGCAGACCACTACAGGGTATAGCAAGAAACTAAGCATACTCATGTGAACTAGCAACACATTCTACCCTGCCAACGCCATATGATTATCTAAATCAATTATGCTAAATCTATAGTGTCTATCAGTGCCACCACCACTGGTCAGTTCAGAAATAGCATATCTAATCATACTACAGAGATAATATAGGAGTCTTGTTCAAAAGATGTCTGTATAGCTCACATATAATTAAGGAGAATTACAGCACATTTGGTGATTTATCAGGAGTTAGGATACTAATTATGTGCTGTATAGAATCATTCATATCTAACACCAAATAAAAATATTGATTTCTAAAATAATTTATTCAGTTACATTTCACATAACAGACTTAACCCTAGCACAAATAATAATTTGACTTTAGAAGAGAGTTTGCTGGTATTTTCTTAGTTATTACACTATTCTACATTACTGGAGAAGCTCCCAATAATCTCTCCAAGCACTGTTCATCATCAAACCCCTGTTCTGATGAACATAGCATAAATTAATAAGCATGAATTTAACATTTAAATATGACTGGCATATGAACAAATTGTAAAACTGATAATGTTGCAATTTAGAAGAAATGAATAAGAACCTATACTTTAAATGGTTTTATAAATGTAAATACTTATGATCAAACAAGAAATTTAAGAGTACTCTTAAGTTTAAAATAAATTCAAATATTTAAATGATTTGATTTAACATTTAAATATTATAGAGATACAATACTTGATTATCTAGCTATCTTCCACTTAGAGTTCATTTAGGACTGAAATCAAGTATAATGCAGATTGATTTTCTAGTGATATTCGATAGCCGGTCTTTCCAGGCGTTCTTTACTGGGACATCTTCTCTCCATTTTTTTTTCAGGAAATAGCTTCTCTCCATTACTTCACAGTGTGTCCTCTCCATTACTTGGCCAGGGCTGAGGTTGATGTTTTCTCCATCCTGTAGAGCAGTTCACTAGCCAACAGTTCTTATCTTAACAACCTTTAATGATTTCTTGGTCTGAATTCAGTTTGACAAAAGCAATGTGAGAACAACATTCTTTAATGACTATTCTTCAACACTCATTCTGCACTGATAGATGGCAAGACTTAAACTATAAAAAAAATACCATGAGTTTTTTTATCACTTATTTGCTAGCACTCCCCCCTTTCACTTTAGCAATATCACTTGTTTACTATTTCAAATCTTGCCTTTAACTAAAATTTTATCCTCTTTCCTTTTTTATTATCTATAGTTAAATCTAGAGTTAATAGCTCTTCCCCCCTAGGTTCTCCAATTTTGCTCAAGTTAAATTTATGCCTGACTAAGTTTTAAAATTTGTTTTGTCTATAATTTAAATCAGGTCAACTTTCCACTAAAATATTATTTTTAGACAAAATGCTAAAACTAGCAAACAACTTATAGCTGTATAATTTTAAACAAAGCACCAAAATTGAAATAATTTTAAATGAATATTGAAAAATAAATTCTTAAATGAATAAATTTTATAAATCCAAATCTATACTGTGGTTATATATATATATATATCTTCCAACTATATTGCCAGGTTTACATCTGTTTTAACAAACAAAGTATGGTACACATGCATAGGCTACCTTTACCTGTGCATACTTATTGTCATGGCCAGGTGATTATATGTGTACATACTCCACAATATTAAAATCTCAAGCACAAAGTTTTAATAAAGGAAGCTCTTCCGATCTATATAATTTGATTTGGGTAAGATATGAGATAAATACCCTACTGTAGAATATAGCAGATGAAATAGACTGATCTTTGGATATGATTGTTTCAGTAGTGAATTTGTAAGATATCAAAGTCTTTTGCCAATATTAAGTATTTGATTCTATTACAATTGTTATTCAATAAAGGCACATTACTATTTATGAGACAATATTACTCTGTTAGCATTGTTTTCTTTTTCATTTTTATTAGCATTATTTTTATTTTAATCAGATAAATTTGGTAATCAATTATTAAAGTATACTTTATCTTGTTGCAATTGATATCTTAAATTGGCAGATTATACTAAACTTTATTTCTTATCCTATCTCAATTTTATTCCTTTATAAAATGAGCTCAGTGTTTAGGCTAGATTTATATTATTATAAATGATGTCTCAATTCGTGAGGCATACTAAAGTTTTTCTATTATCATCTCTTATCACAATTTAATTTCGTTACAATATATAAAATTAAAATCTTACATGCAACCCGTGAAAACATTCCTATGAGTATACTATATATATATTGCAAAACAGTTTGTTGATATTCTTGTTAAGATTTTAATCAAAGCACAAAAAATATCAAAAAAGATACATGAATAATAATAAATTAATTATTTTTAATAAATTAAAATTAATTACATTCTCAGTTGGAAATTGAATTTCTTTTTCAAATTAAAATATAAATATAGTCTTTAAATGTTATTTCAATAAACAGTCTTAAAAAAAGCACATCATATTTTCCAAACACAAAGAGAGCAAAAACTTTTAATATGCATATTAACTACTTTTAAATATACATTCTTCATTAATATATATATATATATACAAGTGTGTGTAAAAATTTAAGCAGTCTTTTAATAATCCAATGTAATATAAAGATTCTTAAAAACAGTGAAGGATCAAAAACTATTCATTATGCTATCTAATGACCAATTAGCAAAGACGTTAGCAGTCTTTCTTCTTAGTTTTATTTTCATGGTAACTCTAGCTAAATACCCATATATATATATAAGCACACACTCAATTTTATTTAAAAAATAACTAGAAGTAAATTTGAAAAATTATAAAAATTATAATATGAATAATTAATTTATTAGAAATAACATATTGAAACAAAGGGTGATTTAAAAAAAAAGCTTAATTTGTGGACTGAAAAAGAATTTAATTGGAATATAAGAATTGTGAAAGAAATGTTGAAAAGACAATCAATACTGAAAAATAAATTAAAACTACATTTATTTAAATTAAAAAAAAAACTCAACTTGTTAAAAAAAAGAACTCTATCCAGGACAGGCAACTTTTCTTTTCAAAAATGTGACAGATTCTGTGAGGAATAATAAGAAATACAGGCTTCTAGTAGTTCAGCTGGATATCAAATCTCTTTCTATAAGATTCCAGTTGACTTGCTCATTAATATGTTGATTTATATAGGCATACCTATAGCACTTCTTTATTTGCTTACAAATTTATTATTACATATGCAAATATATATCATGTTAAATGGAAAATGCTTTCAACCATTTAATCCTGGTAAATCAATTTCTCAAGATTCCCCATTGTACGCACTGCTATTCTCATATATATTATTCCACTGTTAAAAAACTAAATAGAAATTAATTGGGATATATATGTCTGGATTAAAATAAAAGGAGATGACTTTCTGACTACTCAAAAAATAATTCCCCTTACAAGACTAGATTTCACTATAAATAAATCTTCTGCATGATCAATTTTATGAACATATACTTTAAAGGAATGTCTAGTCAATTTCTTAGTTTTCCATTCTATTTAGATAATTTAAAATGTGCAATAATATATAATATAAATTTTAAAGTAAACTTAAATATATTGCCAATTTCTTATCTGAAACATATTTATCTCTCCATTTTAAGACATCATTAATTAATATGCTAGCTATAACTAAGATCAGATATTATTCACACATTATCATATTCAATAAAGCTTTCTTAACATATGTATAGTCACAATGTAGAAAACTTCTCTGGGTTAAATGAATAGTAAACTTTAAATGCACACTAACAGAAATATCCTCAAGTCAGTGATGTTTCCCCAATTCTATATAATAATGATAATTACTCCAATATATAAACACCTTACAGTCAATGGATATTTGAAACAGGTCATATAACCAATCATTTCCATTTTTTTCATTTGTCCACCTATGAACAAATTTAAATATGGAATATTCACACATTGTTGCAAATCCCTTTAATGGTGTTGTAAATACAACTAAAATACTGCTTAATAACAAGCTTTCAATTAGAAAATTTATATTTTGAATGCAAGAGCCAAAATATTGTGATTTTCTTATTAAATTAAACGGTGAGATCCTTGCCACATTGCATTTCTGCAGACATAAAAGAAAATGTGTGAATGTGGTTTGACAATCCAAATTGTAGTAATATAAAGTCTGTTATTTCAAGGTTATTCAATATTTACATAAAGTTTCTCTTTAATATGTGTTTACCTTGGGTATTTTTGTAAATATCCAAGTATGCACTTTTATTCTGTATGCATGGTGGTGCACAAAGAATGAGGGGGGGGGAATAAAAAATAATAAAAGATAAAATATTTTTTAAATATTGTAAACTGATAATGTAAAAAATTGATATGATATTAGATAACATATTGAAAAACATAATTAAAAGTATATAATATATAAATACTATTGCAGATTCAGCATTTATTTTTATTTTTTGTAACATAATAATATTTCTTTTCTTTTTTTTATTTTAAAAAAATCATTTTAGATATTGTAAAGGTTTTATTTTAATTTGATCTCCTACTTTCACACTAAGAAATTTCTAAATGTATCATATCAGTATATTTTTTTTCAGTTTAATATATATTTTTAGATAATGTTTATAGAAATATGTGAATGATATTACCACATGTCAAGTGATATATTTTGTATATTTAGATAAAAGTTTTCATATATATATATATATATATATATATATATATATATATATATACTCACTTTATTAACTATATATTACATTTACACATGCATATGTGCCTTACATAAATTTACTCTTAGTACACACATTCATCTTTCAATAAATACATAAAAGATTAATAATCATTTTTATTAATTTAAAAATAATTACATTTCCTTTAACTCTAGATATAAACTTTAAATTCAATAAAAATGTTTTATATCTTTAACATTTGTGCTATCCAAAATTCTGGTTGGTCGAGTGAGTTAAAACTCAAAAATTTTGATTGGTCATTTACAAAATCAGCAGTGAAACTATATTCATCTTTTAATATTATATTCATTTTAGTTTCATTTGTAAAAAGCAAATTAAAAATTTGTCAGATTATGAAAGTGAATAAAAAATTTTTCAAAAATAAATCTATTCATAATTATAAAAAATATTTTATAGTAGAGAAGCTAAAAAGAATGTTCGTAACCTATTAGAAAATACTGCATATGTTATTGATTTCTTTCACAATTTACATTTGTGTAAAAGTAAAGAATTTTTACTAAAATCTTAACTATTCTTCTAAAATAATTATATTTTCAGCATATTTTATCAAAATAATTTATAATATGTAAAAAAAAATACTAAAAAAATACCCTAAAACATTCATTTTCATTTTGAAAATCAAAACAAAGAACTCGAAACTGTCAAAATTGTTGACAAGAACTCCCTTTTGTTCAAAATGAGATACAACCAATTAGTGCCTTGGAAAGTTTACTTTCTCCCATTGTGCTATCTTTAAATTTAAATAATATTGATTTTTTGCTTGTAAAATAAATCTAGAGAAGGAAGCATTTTACTGTACTTTTTAAGCTTTAAAATGAGCATAAATTCACTACGATAATGTAAAAATTACCATTTTTTTAAAAACTGATTTGATTATTATTGGAACAGATGACCTAATGGTTAAACAAGTGCATTTAGTATTCATTTTTTTTAAATATTCACCTTTTTCAACTTATACTGAATGCCTTTATATCTCTGGAAATTACAACTAATGTACATCTTTATATGTCAAACATACATTTACAACTATTGAAAAAATATGCTAATGGTTACTAAAAATATATTTGAATTGGCTGAAAGAGAAAAATGTTAATAAATAAAAGTAGATCTTTAGCTTCATCACTTATACAGAAATATCCAATGTTTTAATAAGGCACACATATATAATATTAATGACAATAATATATAATAAACGCTGGAATTAAATTTACAATTTATTTGTGTTGATGCATAGAAAATGGTATAATTAGTTCATTTTGTTTTAATATCTATCTATATATGAACAAAAATATAGTACATTTATTTATCATTGTGTATATTGAAGCAGTCAGTTTAAGATTGAGCTTCATGGTTCTATCTACTAACCTGTGTTTAAACCCTATATTTCATACCACTTCTCTAGTTTTTATATATATATATATATATATATATATATATATATGTCCACAGATGGCGTCCTACCAAGACTGCCAATCAAGCGTGTTTTGTTTACATAAACGTCAGAGTAGTTAGTATTCACTATCTCTAACTATAATTCCACTTTCAGATCATGATTTCAAGCTATTTGCTATCGTCAGTGAAAGACAGGAATAAAGAAACTAGATCTGAATACAAACTCTGAGCGTTTATGAAACAATTTCTATTCAGCTTGCAAGCGTGAATTTTTTAGACACGTAATGTCTTCAAACTCAGCATAGCAAACCAGATAGCTACATGGGTCTGATCTCAGTTCAGCATCACCACATAGTAGAAGCCTCTGCAATCTATATCATTGCAAGAAAGACCTCAAAGGTACATTTATGATAAACAAAAATGCAAGTTAAAAAACTTGCTAACGCTTGTATTTATGTCCACAGATGGCGTCCTACCAAGACTGCCAATCAAGCGTGTTTTGTTTACATAAACGTCAGAGTAGTTAGTATTCACTATCTCTAACTATAATTCCACTTTCAGATCATGATTTCAAGCTATTTGCTATCGTCAGTGAAAGACAGGAATAAAGAAACTAGATCTGAATACAAACTCTGAGCGTTTATGAAACAATTTCTATTCAGCTTGCAAGCGTGAATTTTTTAGACACGTAATGTCTTCAAACTCAGCATAGCAAACCAGATAGCTACATGGGTCTGATCTCAGTTCAGCATCACCACATAGTAGAAGCCTCTGCAATCTATATCATTGCAAGAAAGACCTCAAAGGTACATTTATGATAAACAAAAATGCAAGTTAAAAAACTTGCTAACGCTTGTATTTATGTCCACAGATGGCGTCCTACCAAGACTGCCAATCAAGCGTGTTTTGTTTACATAAATGTCAGAGTAGTTAGTATTCACTATCTCTAACTATAATTCCACTTTCAGATCATGATTTCAAGCTATTTGCTATCGTCAGTGAAAGACAGGAATAAAGAAACTAGATCTGAATACAAACTCTGAGCGTTTATGAAACAATTTCTATTCAGCTTGCAAGCGTGAATTTTTTAGACACGTAATGTCTTCAAACTCAGCATAGCAAACCAGATAGCTACATGGGTCTGATCTCAGTTCAGCATCACCACATAGTAGAAGCCTCTGCAATCTATATCATTGCAAGAAAGACCTCAAAGGTACATTTATGATAAACAAAAATGCAAGTTAAAAAAAACTTGCGAACTGCTTGTATTTATGTCCACAGATGGCGTCCTACCAAGACTGCCAATCAAGCGTGTTTTGTTTACATAAACGTCAGAGTAGTTAGTATTCACTATCTCTAACTATAATTCCACTTTCAGATCATGATTTCAAGCTATTTGCTATCGTCAGTGAAAGACAGGAATAAAGAAACTAGATCTGAATACAAACTCTGAGCGTTTATGAAACAATTTCTATTCAGCTTGCAAGCGTGAATTTTTTAGACACGTAATGTCTTCAAACTCAGCATAACCAAACCAGATAGCTACATGGGTCTGATCTCAGTTCAGCATCACCACATAGTAGAAGCCTCTGCAATCTATATCATTGCAAGAAAGACCTCAAAGGTACATTTATGATAAACAAAAATGCAAGTTAAAAAACTTGCTAACGCTTGTATTTATGTCCACAGATGGCGTCCTACCAAGACTGCCAATCAAGTGTGTTTTGTTTACATAAACGTCAGAGTAGTTAGTATTCACTATCTCTAACTATAATTCCACTTTCAGATCATGATTTCAAGCTATTTGCTATCGTCAGTGAAAGACAGGAATAAAGAAACTAGATCTGAATACAAACTCTGAGCGTTTATGAAACAATTTCTATTCAGCTTGCAAGCGTGAATTTTTTAGACACGTAATGTCTTCAAACTCAGCATAGCAAAGCAGATAGCTACATGGGTCTGATCTCAGTTCAGCATCACCACATAGTAGAAGCCTCTGCAATCTATATCATTGCAAGAAAGACCTCAAAGGTACATTTATGATAAACAAAAATGCAAGTTAAAAAACTTGCTAACGCTTGTATTTATGTCCACAGATGGCGTCCTACCAAGACTGCCAATCAAGCGTGTTTTGTTTACATAAACGTCAGAGTAGTTAGTATTCACTATCTCTAACTATAATTCCACTTTCAGATCATGATTTCAAGCTATTTGCTATCGTCAGTGAAAGACAGGAATAAAGAAACTAGATCTTGTCTAGTTTCTTTATTCCTGTCTTTCACTGACGATAGCAAATAGCTTGAAATCATGATCTGAAAGTGGAATTATAGTTAGAGATAGTGAATACTAACTACTCTGATGCTTATGTAAACAAAACACGCTTGATTGGCAGTCTTGGTAGGACGCCATCTGTGGACATAAATACAAGCGTTAGCAAGTTTTTTAACTTGCATTTTTGTTTATCATAAATGTACCTTTGAGGTCTTTCTTGCAATGATATAGATTGCAGAGGCTTCTACTATGTGGTGATGCTGAACTGAGATCAGACCCATGTAGCTATCTGCTTTGCTATGCTGAGTTTGAAGACATTACGTGTCTAAAAAATTCACGCTTGCAAGCTGAATAGAAATTGTTTCATAAACGCTCAGAGTTTGTATTCAGATCTAGTTTCTTTATTCCTGTCTTTCACTGACGATAGCAAATAGGTTGAAATCATGATCTGAAAGTGGAATTATAGTTAGAGATAGTGAATACTAACTACTCTGACGTTTATGTAAACAAAACACACTTGATTGGCAGTCTTGGTAGGACGCCATCTGTGGACATAAATACAAGCGTTAGCAAGTTTTTTAACTTGCATTTTTGTTTATCATAAATGTACCTTTGAGGTCTTTCTTGCAATGATATAGATTGCAGAGGCTTCTACTATGTGGTGATGCTGAACTGAGATCAGACCCATGTAGCTATCTGGTTTGCTATGCTGAGTTTGAAGACCTTACGTGTCTAAAAAATTCACGCTTGCAAGCTGAATAGAAATTGTTTCATAAACGCTCAGAGTTTGTATTCAGATCTAGTTTCTTTATTCCTGTCTTTCACTGACGATAGCAAATAGCTTGAAATCATGATCTGAAAGTGGAATTATAGTTAGAGATAGTGAATACTAACTACTCTGACGTTTATGTAAACAAAACACGCTTGATTGGAAGTCTTGGTAGGACGCCATCTGTGGACATAAATACAAGCGTTAGCAAGTTTTTTAACTTGCATTTTTGTTTATCATAAATGTACCTTTGAGGTCTTTCTTGCAATGATATAGATTGCAGAGGCTTCTACTATGTGGTGATGCTGAACTGAGATCAGACCCATGTAGCTATCTGGTTTGCTATGCTGAGTTTGAAGACATTACGTGTCTAAAAAATTCACGCTTTGCAAGCTGAATAGAAATTGTTTCATAAACGCTCAGAGTTTGTATTCAGATCTAGTTTCTTTATTCCTGTCTTTCACTGACGATAGCAAATAGCTTGAAATCATGATCTGAAAGTGGAATTATAGTTAGAGATAGTGAATACTAACTACTCTGACGTTTATGTAAACAGATCGGAAGAGCACACGTCTGATTGGCAGTCTTGGTAGGACGCCATCTGTGGACATAAATACAAGCGTTAGCAAGTTTTTTAACTTGCATTTTTGTTTATCATAAATGTACCTTTGAGGTCTTTCTTGCAATGATATAGATTGCAGAGGCTTCTACTATGTGGTGATGCTGAACTGAGATCAGACCCATGTAGCTATCTGGTTTGCTATGCTGAGTTTGAAGACATTACGTGTCTAAAAAATTCACGCTTGCAAGCTGAATAGAAATTGTTTCATAAACGCTCAGAGTTTGTATTCAGATCTAGTTTCTTTATTCCTGTCTTTCACTGACGATAGCAAATAGCTTGAAATCATGATCTGAAAGTGGAATTATAGTTAGAGATAGTGAATACTAACTACTCTGACGTTTATGTAATCGGAAGATATGCTTGATAGGCAGTCATGGTAGGACGCCATCTGTGGACATAAATACAAGCGTTAGCAAGTTTTTTAACTTGCATTTTTGTTTATCATAAATGTACCTTTGAGGTCTTTCTTGCAATGATATAGATTGCAGAGGCTTCTACTATGTGGTGATGCTGAACTGAGATCAGACCCATGTAGCTATCTGGTTTGCTATGCTGAGTTTGAAGACATTACGTGTCTAAAAAATTCACGCTTGCAAGCTGAATAGAAATTGTTTCATAAACGCTCAGAGTTTGTATTCAGATCTAGTTTCTTTATTCCTGTCTTTCACTGACGATAGCAAATAGCTTGAAATCATGATCTGAAAGTGGAATTATAGTTAGAGATAGTGAATACTAACTACTCTGACGTTTATGTAAACAAAACACGCTTGATTGGCAGTCTTGGTAGGACGCCATCTGTGGACATAAATACAAGCGTTAGCAAGTTTTTTAACTTGCATTTTTGTTTATCATATATATATATATATATATATGGGATGTGTGCCTAAAATTTATAAAGTTTAACTTGTCAATATTTATTATTATTAATTATTTTTTATTAATTCTTTTCTTCATATTAAAAATACATAGGTGTGGTTCAAATATATATATATATTATAGAAGCAAAAATACTAACAAAATATTGATTTTTTAAAATATTTCATTATACATCATTTTTTAAACTTTTTCTTTTTAAATTGTTTTTCCTATTAAACAGTATATTTTATAAAATCCAATCTGGAAGATGCAACCTTTAATTGTTCAAAATAATTAAAGGGTTGGAAATATAATATTGTTTTAATCTTGGGAAGAAATTTTTAATTAAAGTTTAAACTTAAAATAAAATGGGGATTAAGATTAATAATTGTACTTTTGTTATAACCATTTTTGTCAAATCTATTTCTAATCTGGAAATAGATTTGAATTTATTTTTGGACTTTATCTAACAATTGCATCTTTCAAAAACAATAGACAAAGAAATGTAAAATTTCTGTTAGATTAAAGATTATGTTTGAGCTAGAGATAAAAAATTGAAAGCATTCCAGAAATACCTGAGTGGTATATAAAATGGGCCAATTTTGACAACCAACAAATTAGCTACTATTGAGAGAATTGTGCTGTTATAACCCATGTTGGTTTAAAATCTTAAAAATGATGATCTAGTAGAAAGCCTTTGTGACCCTTGTGAAGTCATCTTCCACTGCCATAATATCCTGATGCCCTGAAATGAAGAAAAGCCTAATAAAGAACTCTAGAATGCTAAATGGAAGCTGGCTGAAATCAAGAAGAACTCACATGGATTTATTAAATGCTGTATTTTGAAAATGGACTCTAAAATTGGACAAGGAAATGATTTTCATGCTGCCTGAAAATAAGTCTAGTCTGTCTAATCTCAAATCCTGCTATCAAGATTTCTCCTAGTGTATTGTTTAATTTTATCTCTTTAATTAATATGTAAAATAGAAATTGCTCTCAAATGACTTTTTTTATTTAATCCTATCTCACATGCTCTAACTTTCTTTAACTTTGGTGTGGCCATTTATTTATATGTATTTATTACTTAATTTTATATGTCTATTTTAGTTATTTTAATATACCAATCTCAAGCAATCTGACAAGTTGAATTTTTAAAAGTCTTTTTTTTAAAACTAAACCTCCATGAATTAAGGTTACTAACACCCCCTTAAAACCTAATGCATTATTAATTAATATGCTCACCAGATTGTTTTGATGACATTTTGATTATGTTTTAGTATAAAAATTTGTTATTTGTTAACTCTGGATTCTACTGGGAGGAATCCAAAACCCAAGCTAATTAATGTTCTGAAATTGTTAAAATATTATTTATTCCATTCTGAAAGGGTGACTTATTAATTGTTTTCTATATATAACTGCTAGTTATTTTCTTTTTCCACACTCTTAAAATATCATATACTTAAATATTCTAGTTATTATAAAATCCATGAAGGTGCGATTGAATCATTTTTAATATAGCAGAAAAGTAAGGGGGGTCATATCTTAATGTATATTTTAATAAATAAAATCTAAATCTCTCTCTCTCTCTCTCTCTATATATATATATATATATATATATATATATATATATATATATTCTGGTGACATAGCATATTATTTATATAAATTATAGCATTCAAACAAGGGTCATTTATTTTAAAGCAGTAAATCATATTTAATTTCATTAGTGAGATCTTTCTGTACTATGTTACTAACATTTGGCATATCTACGTGAATATATATATATATATATATATATATATATATATCACATGCTTCTTATCTGGGGTTTGCAACAAGAATGAATCCATAGATTTCTTCTCAAGCCTTGTTCTGTGGATAGTTGACCTTACCAGGACCACTTTTTTGTATAAAAAGCCTCTGCACATCAGTGATGTCCATGACATGCCTTATCCACATTTCTCTAAGTACTTCCCAAGAAGCGGGTCTTAGACTTCATTTTCATCCAGAGGCACGGCCTTTTCCTCTTATTTTTTTGTTGGTGTTAGTACTGTAAACTTTTTTGTATTATTATTTTTTTGCTTTATGACCCAGTTTTAATGCTCTAATATTAAAATTGCACTCTGCTTATATATATATATATATATATATATATATATATATATATATATATATATATATATATATATATATATAATGCCAAGTATCACTACTTTTATTAATAATGTTATTTCAGTCTTGTTATCAAATCCCACTGTTGCAATTTATTACTGTATTTAAGAGTATCTATCTGTCTTGGTGAAAATCAAGCATTCTATCCTTTAAATGTTTTTCTATAAATATTTGGTCATAAAATCAAATATATATTTCTTTTTAGAATGTATTTTATTTATTTTCACAATAGTAATGGCATGAAAATAGTTGATATTATATCTATAATGAATCCCAGAACACTTCCCAAAATTATGTTAGTCACCATGTTTCAGAGCCATAAACCAAAGTGTTAATAGCAATATTAAATACTCCTTCTAATAATTGATTGGCATCTTAAAACCATACTCACCGAATATGTGTGTTAAATTATAAATACTAAAATTTAGTTAATAAAAGAGCATATGAGAACCCTTTGTGTGAACTCCAATCTGAAATTATCTACTGTTTGGTAGACCGCTTGTTCATTCATGCACATATAAATATATATATTTAAGTCATAATGTACAATAATTTGTCATTATATTAAACTATATTTTTTATTGTCTAACTTGTTTGAGTAGTTTAAATTTCTTTTTCCCCACTTCCAAATGTACAGCCATGCATATATATATATTAATTAAGTCATAGTTAATAGATGTCTGATCGTCTCTCCACTCTGCTAGTGCACCAGATTTAAAATGAATTCTCGTGGCTGTCACTACTACATTATTCATTAAATGTTTGATCTGGGGCTTGGGAATGGGTTCGAATTCAGGTTGGTTCCTGATCTAAATCTCAAGCTGGACTGGGTTTGAAGTACATTTTGTGAGTTCCAGCTCATGTTAGATGGATAAATATGTTTTGACCAATACAATATATAATTTATAATAATAATATATTGAAAATAATATTTTTAATCAAAGTAATATATGAAACAATTTAAGATAATTATATGCAAAAATAGTCTTAAAAGTAAATAAAATTACGAACTGGATTGAATCTTAAAAACAAGCATAATAAAAATAAAAAATAAAAATATATATTAAATTAAAAATTTCTCCTATAAATATAATGTTGAAAGTATTGCACAGTATTTTCATAATATAGACACATGTTTTTGTATAGATTGTTAATTTAATTATTTATTTTTATTCACTGCTCTTTCTCCAGATTGTTTTGTCATGTGATTTATTTTTACTGATTGTTCTAAGTCATAGTATTTAATTCATTTTATTATTGGTCATCTTCTTTTTCTTTTACCATTGACGATTTCAAGAAATGCACCCTTTTAATAAATTAGACCACATCCTGATACAACAAAATAGAACAATTTTCTTCTGATCACTTGAGCTTCAAACAAAAATCTTACATCTAAACTGATGAGTAACTACTTGTATATTTTCCATTGCAATTTCTAAGAGTGGAATAAATGGCATTTCTATTAATGATTCTAAGTAATAACTGACACACCAGAATTAATTAATTCTAAACTTATTTTTTAATTTATAAAAGAAACAATGTTAGCACTTATTTTCACTTAACTTGTTGAGGCAATTTCAGTCAAAATATGCTTCATTCCAAAAAAGTAATATGATAAATTTCAGGCATAAACAACATTTTATCAATTACATTAATATCATGTCCAAATTTTCAAGCTCTTACTGAAGCAGATCCTGCTTCACAGCCAACATCCAATCTCCTACCATCTAACTGTATTCAAACCTGCCTTTACGCACGTATATACATAGCTAATAATATATATATTTCTTTTGGTTAGTATTATAAACATAAATAATGTAAACACATGTATTTTAATTTAAAAATATTTTATTTCATAATAATATTCTCATGTCTATGCGGGCATAAATAATAAATATCTGTATTTCAGTGTAGGAGATTGCAAATGTATTAATAGTTATATTATATATATAAGGTATTATATATGAAACTTATTATTTTTCATATATAATTTTGTAGCCAGAAATTATGCAATCTTGTTAAAAAGTCTCTCGAAAAACAATTACCTGGAAGACCCCTTAGATTAAAGTAAAAGATTACGAATTGGTAATAATAAAATAAACCCATTATTGGAAATTCTCCATGCTAGCTTGTTTTAAAATCATAAGATATATTTTAAAACAATCATTCGAGAAACTGATAACAAACTTGCATTGTTTCACACATCTTACTAGATAAGAGTATCTGGTCAAACTATTCCAAATGAAACTTAAGTGCATAAACTGCCTCAGGTCCAGCAGTAGTTGCTAAGTTACAGCTTCAAAATAGAAGTATAAATACTGCTGGATTTGAATCCACAGGAGGAGGAGACCATTAAATAACTATGTTGTTATACATATTCCACGCCAGTTTTAATTCTCACTCGATGTGTCGTGAGTAGAAAATTTCGCCTTGTCCCTCTGTTCTAATATGCTGTTCCCATGAACGAAGCTCTGCATCCCGTACTAATGAACTTTAGATATTTTCCAGTAAAATGAAATGCTATCTCTCAAATAACAATGCTACCCGAGATCTCGTGAAATAATACCGATGGACTGATTCCTAGTGAAACACTCTTCCAAATAATCAAGGTAAAAAAGAACTTTGACCACTTATAATTCCTAAATCCTGCCTTCTCTGTAATATTTATATTTTAAATCATCTATATTAAGTGTCTTCAAATATGTATTCTATAACTCTATATAACTAATCTATATTAAGCCTCCTATATAATGTTTTTCTTTTCTTTTATTTTCAAGCAGCAACCAATTTTCAATTTGATTTATGTATTTATATTTTAAAATAAATGCCAATAGTATTCTAAAATCGCCAGCATATAATTTATTTTTGTTTCCCCACCCATTATTTACTGGATAAATAATTTATAATTTGATCAAAACAAGTCTTATTCGACTTGCCCAAGTGCTCACGATTTTAGATAAATAAACTAATTATATTTTTCATGTTTACTGTAGAAAAACAGATTTGACATCTATTTTTCACATTCTCCCTCCTAAATAATGCGCTACCTTTTATTCTTAAATTATATCATATATGTAAAACCCATCTTAGCTATTACCATCACCCACTTATTTTGTAATCATTTATATATTTTCACAAGGGCATTGATTAACCAAAATTGAGAATTATTAAATGTGTACAAAGTAATGAATAATATTAACATAATGTAAGGGGGAGGGGGATCTTAAGAACTTAGTTTTATATTTAAATATAATTATTCTCCATGTCTGCTTAGTGAAGCCATATCATTATGCCGAATATTTCATAATTTGTGGGCAATAAATATGTTTCAATAATCTTTAATCTTTAGAATTATATTTATATTATATTATTAAGCGTTTCGTGCATAAAGGCCATTTTGTATATATATATATATTTGTGCTTCTTTCTCACATGGAGGCATCTGCAAAGTTGGGCCCCATTATTCTTAAGTCCTTGAACCAGGCTGTAAAACCACCCTGGTTACATACTTGGTCTTCTGTGCATGCTTTATATGGGGAGCGATCTGGGAAACCAGCCCAATAAAGTCGTTGCTGACCACTCTTCATCATCCATGATTCACCTGTACTTCATTCCAGGGAATCTTGGACCCCTTCATTCGTCAAACCGACCCTGCCTATGTTTGCAGAGTAAATTGGTCCCTTTCGTTATTGAAAATTCATGAAGCACACTCCAGGATCCATAATTGGACCGACCCAATCATCTGCCATACACACACTGCCTTTCAGTGTCTTATTAGTTGCCCAGAAGTATTCATAAGCCGTAATGAAATGATTTCTTTAAACAGACATATTTCCATTAGTTTAATATAAGTATTCATGCGATAGATTTAGTATCGTTTATATAATTATTCATTACCCACCCTGCGCATAATTATCTATAACTCAAATTAATAATCATATTGAATGTAACCAAATGTAATATTTGCTTATAAAAATTATTGTTGATTAAATTAAGTAAATGCTCTTTTCGTCTCTGGGGGTGTAATAGGATTCCAGTAATGTATTCTAATAGCGCTAATTCATTAAATCACACATATATATTATTGGCATAGCCGCAATTATAATGTTATTGTTAAATATGAATCAAACACATATATATAATATGAACGAGGCTCATGTCAGGTAAATAACCCGACATAATTTTGTTATTAATAAATCTTAAATATATATATCAAACTCAAACCATTGCTTTCTTTTAGTTAAGTCAAAATATTAAGTTATTACTTACGCTAAATATGACTAGATGATCTCCGCTTAATACATAATTAATATGCTAGGTCACGAGCCTTCATTGCTCGTAAACTATAGCTAGTTATTAAGTTATTCTATCATATAAGTTTAGCCTAGAGTCTTTTTGTGTCTCCGATGATCGATGCTGGTGGGTGAGAAGTAAATTAATCGATGTCATCAGTATTGTTGCTCATAATGTTATAGATCTGGGAAATAGGAAAATAGGGCAGAATTCATGAGTGTTCTTGACCTATGTATCTTGCGCACAATTGGATTCAAGGTACTTTTGCCTCGATGCTAGATCTTGTTATGTGAACAAACAAATCCGACCGGCACATTACTTAACTCAATTATAAAAAAATGGAATATAATCTACATGATAAAAACACTTTAAGGAAAAAAATTAGATATTTATGCAGTCATATTTTGATTATGGCAGTTTACTTGTAGTTATATATTGGATCATCCAGTTGAATTATTTACTTTTTGAGAAAGATATAAAATTCTATTTATATTTTTCTAATATTTTACAAATAATAATAACATATAAGATAATATAGGGCATAATATTTTAACTTGTATTTTCCATCTCTTCTGAAAATGTTACTGGTCTGACCAGTGACAATCTAGTGCAGATACTGAATCAGTATCTTTTAGATTCACAAGATTCACAAATACAGAATTTAAAATGATGCTCTTTAATCAGTACAATATCAGCACAATTTCAAAGCTATAATATATTGTGAGGAATTTTAATATCTACAAAGTCCTAAACTTGAATGAAGGTAATCAAGATCTACATGAAATTCCATGTGAATGTGAAAACACATACATAGGCAAAACTAGCTATTTCATCACAAAATAAATAAAATAATAAAAGAGGAAAAGGCAGTTATGCAAATCATTCATTTATAAATAAATAAATATCAAATGAAAAAGCACAAAAATAATATGCACAAAGAAAAAAAAAAGAAAATTTTTTTTAAGAAGCTGCACATATGACAATGGAAAATAATCCCATAAATTAAGCCACTATGATAATCCATAATTTTTCTTATTAAACAAAAATGGCAAAAATCAGGAGAATGTTTATAAATAAGTATACTGAATTTCTAATGACTATTGCTTTTAAAAGAAAAGTCTACTTTATTTGAGCATTATTTTAAATTTTGTATTATTGAATATAAAAGTTATTAGTTCAAGCTCTATGTTAGATTGTTATTGGTCAGGTTAGCAATACTGAGTATTATTATTAACACATAAATGTATTTATAAATATATAAACTTTAAATTTTTCTAAAAAACGTTAAACACTTCAATTAGATAATGAAAATAATCCAATATATAACTAGAAATGTAAATAATATATAATGCAGATTCCTGACATATATATTTTTTTATAACTCAATTACTTTCATTTGTTTAGGATTGAATTAAAGACTTATTAACTAACAAATATCTAACATTCTATTAGATGATAAACCAATTAAGAAGAAAATTTAATTTTATAGTCTCTTGTATAGAAGATTATATAATGTTCAGATTGCAAAGTGATATGGTTTAAGAACAGTAACAGTTATTGAAAATGAACTGAATCATCTTGTTTTTTAACTTTTTAAAAAGTGTCCAACTTCAAATTTTCAATTTAATAAAGATAAATAATTTTCTGCACTAATAGCTTTTTGAACAGCTGAGATAATCATATAATAATTAATTTTGAATTCCATTATTTTCCGCAGTAAAAAAATTGGTTTTATTTTAAATATAAAAAAATATAGTAAAAATTTCAATAAAAATAAAAATTTATTATCTAAAACTTGAAGATGTAAACTAATATTTAATGTCTCTTTGATAAAATAATAAAAATATGCTTAAAAACTTCTTATATATAACTGCTTGCAAAACAAAAACCCTTCTTTAAGTGCACTTCATGAGCCAAATATTAATTAAAAAAAGCTTAAACAAAAATATAAAATTATTCTTCAGAAAATTTTTTGCCAAGATATATTACTACTACTCCTATTATTATTCACTATTACAACCTCCAGTGTTACTATCACCACTACCACTACTACCACTATCATTACTATTACTATTTAGTTGGTTTTCTGATATTAATTACAAGCACCAAACTGATCAGATTGAGTATAAAACTTTCATTCAATTAATTGGCCAAGATTTTTTGTAATCTCCACCCTCTATAAAATTAATTCAAAATTCTACACTTTACTACATGAAATAATCTCATCACAATTCTAAATTGCTGATAATTCTTTACTAGTAATATATAAAAATAAATTGCATTAAGAGATAGAAGTACGAGTAGACTATCACCAATGATTATCAAGTAGTTCATAAGACACTGTCCTCTAATTCACTTTAGCAGATTAGCTTATATGCAAAACAGAATATCATTTTAAAACTCTAGTAAAATAATTAGTATCTTATGGTTCTAGGATTGAGACATATGCTTTAATCAATTATACATATCAAATTACATCATATCAAATTTTGCTTTAAATTTTATATTAACTTGATCATTTTAATTTCTATTCTGCATAAGAAAAAAACAAGTAAAAAAAATATTTCAAGTACAGAATAATAATATTTATAAATATAGTTAATTTTAATTAATTACACTGCAACACCTCGATTAATTTCTCATTTGTACACATCTTAAGTAAATGTTGGTGCAGTTATAGAGTGTTCAATGTGGGATCGGGAAGTTCTAGAATCGATTCTGGCACTAGAATTTCTTATGAATTCTAAGCAATAAAACCATTAGCATTTAAAAAAAAATATATCAATGAATGATAAATGATTAATAATATTAAAAAAAACGAATTAATGGTAACAAGAATTAAAATGTGTGCTCATATAAGAAAAAGAAGAGTTTGTTAAAAAATATAATATTGAGAAATATAATAAAGCTATAACTAGCTTTCTTCTTGCTGCTTTTAGATTCATTATCTACAAGAGAAATGCTCTGAGAAAATATTATTTAAAAAGGAGTGAAATCTACATGTTATGAGAATCTTCTACAAACTTAAATGATAAAGGGCAAGAAATGTTGTTTTAGTAAACAAATAAGATTCAGTAATCATTCTTTACTAAAAATTGTAATATCAAAAGAATGATATAAACTTTTATTTTATTTCTATAATCCATGTTTATTATATGCTTGTGAAATTGTTTATTACTTTGCCAAACTTTTTAAAGATCACATTTTAAAATTTTATATATTTAAAATTTTTGCTTGGAGATAAAGTGCTTGGATGATTTATTTAGTAAAGAAAGAATAATACTATGATTATAATTTTTAAAACTTCTGCAGCAATATTTTTTTTTAGAAATGTTATTTGAACTGTAGATGAAAATTCTAACTCATATTTTATTTATTTAAGTATTTTACGAATGAAATTTTAAATAAGCTGAAGCCATATATATACTATCAATAGTGTAAAAGGATAGTTTGAGGCAAATAATTTTACAAACATATGTTTTTGTTATTCTAAATACACTTAATATTTAAAAACATTTTTTAAATATTTATTACAAGTAATTATCTCAGTGTATATTTAAAAATTTAATACTATTATACCGTTTTTAAAAAGAATTTGATCCAATTCAATGTCCTCATGCATTTTATGTTTAATGCACCTTCCACATCTACATACAAAGACTGAACGAATTTAGATATTAATTAAAATCTCTAGATGGCTTTTTTTGTTAGTAGTCTTAGAAAAAGATTATATTGTATTTATAAAATACCGACAAATTAATGCTGGCTTTTGAAAATGAAATTTTCTACAGACACAACTAGATTTTGAGGCTTTTTAATAGATTAATTATTTGATAATGGAATTCAACGATGCCATTTGAGATCGTTATCTTCTCCCCCCCCACAATATTTTTAAGCAAAAAAAAAATATTAAAATATTTCTCTTTTGAATTATCTTACAATATAACAAAAAAAAAAAATCATTAAGTAAAGAATTCAAGACTAACGTGATTTTATTTTCTTTGCTGCTTACAATTTCATAAAAATCGTTGACTTAGTCATGCTCAAAAGTTTTAGTATTTTTTATATTTTTTATTGTAATCAACAAAAGTTTTATGTCTACAAAATAAAAATAAAAAAGTATGGTCAAGGTTGTATCAAATGATATTACTACTTTGAACAAAATAAAAATATTACATCCTTACATCTTAAATAAGCATTTATTTTTATAACGCTATGTTAATCCTTACATTTTCTAAAAAATTTAAAATATTATAAAAAAAAGTTTTGTTAAACTAAAAGAAATTTATATATATATTAGTTTAAAATAAATGTAATAAGTAAATAAACATCTAAAATATATAAAAAAAATATACAGAGGACAAATTTATCTAATAAAGAGAAATAATATTATATGACAACAACAAAACATAATAATAATAAATGTGTTATTCACATTAATAAAGCACATTACAATAAATCAATATTTACATTATATAAAGTATAAAAATTAATTGTTTACAATATGAAATTATTTAATAGATAGATAAATTTGGAATATTCTTTTGCTATTACTACATATTAAAATTAAATTTCATTATGAAATGTTGTGATAATACAGCTTAAAAACAATAAAGTACTTAATATAATATCTAAATTTTTGACGTTAATAAATGCCATTATTTGTATTATTTCTACTTAAAAATGTAAACAAATACATTTAAAAAGGATCCAGTTGAATATATGTATATTGTAAATATGTAGTTATCTATTTCTAATCTTTGCTAAATGATTTCAACATATTATGATTATTACATGATATAAAATAATATTTAATTATTTGCATATTCTTCTGAAAATCTTTCATTAATATTATAATATAAATGAAGTGATTCTAATAATTATCAATTCTTTTTCAGTGTTCAGTAAAATTTCAGATGTCATGCCATCAAATATTACTACTTATCTTTGGAAATGATCTCTAGATTAATCTAACTATATTTTCAATCAGTAGAGACTTTTCTGTGGATGTTATTATGGCAAGTATAATTATTCAATATATTCTTTCCATGTCTGTTCTCTATTTGATATTTGTTACTTCAGATATAATAGATACTGCATTTTACGGTAAATCTTATCAAAATTGGTATTTCCATTTTATTTCAAATTCCCAAAAAACTTTTGCTTTCTATAGTTCAATGTCTTTGGAAATGTTATTGCAATATTGTTTTATGTTTTTTTGACTACTATTTGAAATTCTCTAATTTAGTTCTTACAAAAGATTTTTATTTTTTCAATTCTGATTTTTTTAATGTTTTTGTCATCCACTTTGGTTTACTTTACTGTTCATTTTTATCAAACTTTTCTATTTAGATTTACAATTAATACTTTTACTCATATTCTGATTTCTTATCAGTTTAATCATACTTTTTTATATTGATTGATTATGATGTTACTAAAAATTAGGGATGTTTTCTAAATCATATCTACAATATTGAATCTGTTTCACAAACTGTGTTAGATCATGTTATGATTTTATATTTGAATGCTTTCACTGACAGACTATAAAAATCTATTTGTTGAGTTGTTTTGTGTAGTTGGTGCTTGGTCTGCTTAAAAACATATTGAAGTTAAAAAAAGTCATTGGCTGTACAAAGATTCATTAATCATTTAATATTGCTTCATTTTTTTCAAGTCCTTATAGACTAAAGGCAAGTTTGTCTCTTTAACTCCAAATTTTGATGTGAAAATCTTGCTTGACATATTATTAATGACTTATTTTGAAGCAAATAATCTTCAATCTTATGCCAATTGTAATTAAATGGTTGTTGGAATAGTTTAGCATTTATATGTAAATATTATTTTTAAAGATGTTTTTTACCATTGATTGCTTAAATCACTTTAATTGTTCTTTCTGTAGAGTTTTTAGATATAGTATTAAGAAGAAAAAATGTGTATATTATTTATAAAACTTTAATATCAGCAAGGAAAATTGATCTCACATGATTTTTTAATTTATATTCATAATTTTTTTAATATTATTCCTGCAAAAGTGACTACCTTTTATCGTATAAAGAATTTCATTTCATTTTACTATTACTAGGTATGTCTTTGCCTATAATCCTACTTTAGGGCATATATATATATATATATATATATATATATATATATATATATATATATATATATATATATATATATATATATATATATATATATATATATATATTGTAACCTCTGTCTTCTTCACTTATTCACTTTATTAGATTTATAAATGCCCAGGCACAAATTCTATACAAGATAGAATAAAATTTATAACTGTAATTGCTTTTTAACTTATATAAAAAGATTCTTATACTGTAATTACTCTTTAGCTTAGCTCAGTTGAGGTTATAGAATATGGTATTCATATAGGATGTAAATAAGAGTAATAAAACATTTATGGATAACAATTCTGTAACACTAATTTAATCATATGCCACACATTTATTCAATTATAAAACCATTGCAAAATTATCAATTATTACATTTATTACAGAATAGACAATGATAAAGATCGGGTACCTTTATATCCACATCGCCACCTATTCTAAGCAAAGTAAAATATAATATTGGCACTGTAATCTTGGGATTTATCAACTCCAGACAAATTAAATAAATTTGATTTTTACTGGCAAATGCAGATATTCTAGAACTATACTATGTTAACCATATATGTGTGTGTGTGGGAAATGGAGAATCGAACATGTATAATAAAAACAATTCATATGGGATATTAATTCAATAAAATATTTATTGTAAATAAAAGACAAAATAACAACTACAAAATATATTATTTTATACATCTTGCTATTAACTCTAACACTTCCCTTCTTACTTAGATAAAGTACGCTTCTCTTAAACCAACATCTCATTTATACTGAATGAAATGAATTGTTTTAAAAAAAATGAAATAAATATGATATTAATATGATATGTTATAAAGATTTTAATATTCATTTGCAAACACTAACTTTAATAATAGTTTTTTTTTTACTATTCCTTATTAACTATATTTTCGAATATGTGTGCCTGTAAAATATTATAAATATAATGCATTTATCAATTATAATATTTATAACTTATCTACAAAATAATTGAAATAAAACAAAAGTATAATTTTGGAAACAATAATAACAACAATACACACACATTTGAATATAAAACTTTATGTATAGAATGATTTTTTAAATCATGTAAGACAATATATTGTCTTACAATAATAATAACCAGTTACATTAGCTTTAGAAAAAATATATAAAAATTACATTTCTAGTATACAAAAAAAATACTTATCACTGATATGTAATCATTAGATGATGAATTGTTATTAACTTGAAAGTCATTATTTGAAATGTCAATGTATATATATATATATATATATATATATATATATATATATATGAAAAATAAAAAACAAGTTAGTCACGTAACCTGCTATCACTTGTTATTTATGATCAATAGATGGCGTCTTTACCAAAACCGCCGAAACAAGTGTAAAATATTTTTACATAACGCAAAGGAGTCAGAATTAACTACCTCTTTCATTTTGCTCACCTCCAGATCAGCTGATTTCAAGCTGGTTTGCTTCGTCAGTGGAAGGATAGAGCTATAGAAACTAGGTCTAAAGACTGACTCTCAAGCGTTTATGCAAAATGTTTATATCAGTTTGTAAGCGTGAATTTTTCAGACCGGTAAAGTCTTCCAAACTCAGCCTAGCAAGCTAGATATCTATATGGGTCTGATCTCAGTTCAGTTTCACCACATAGTCAAAGTCTCTGCAATATAGATCATTGCAAGAAAACTTTAAAGGTACATTTATGAAAAATAAAAACAAGTTAGTCACGTAACCTGCTATCACTTGTTATTTATGATCAATAGATGGCGTCTTTACCAAAACCGCCGAAACAAGTGTAAAATATTTTTACATAAACGCAAAAGGAGTCAGAATTGACTACCTCTTTCATTTTGCTCACCTCCAGATCAGCTGATTTCAAGCTGGTTTGCTTTCGTCAGTGGAAGGATAGAGCTATAGAAACTAGGTCTAAAGACTGACTCTCAAGCGTTTATGCAAAACGTTTATATCAGTTTGCAAGCGTGAATTTTTCAGACCGGTAAAGTCTTCAAACTCAGCCTAGCAAGCTAGATATCTATATGGGTCTGATCTCAGTTCAGTTTCACCACATAGTCAAAGTCTCTGCAATATATATCATTGCAAGAAAACTTTAAAGGTACATTTATGAAAAATAAAAACAAGTTAGTCACGTAACCTGCTATCACTTGTTATTTATGATCAATAGATGGCGTCTTTACCAAAACCGCCGAAACAAGTGTAAAATATTTTTACATAAACGCAAAAGGAGTCAGAATTAACTACCTCTTTCATTTTAGACCTAGTTTCTATAGCTCTATCCTTCCACTGACGAAAGCAAACCAGCTTGAAATCAGCTGATCTGGAGGTGAGCAAAATGAAAGAGGTAGTTAATTCTGACTCCTTTTGCGTTTATGTAAAAATATTTTACACTTGTTTCGGCGGTTTTGGTAAAGACGCCATCTATTGATCATAAATAACAAGTGATAGCAGGTTACGTGACTAACTTGTTTTTATTTTTCATAAATGTACCTTTAAAGTTTTTCTTGCAATGATATATATTGCAGAGACTTTGACTATGTGGTGAAACTGAACTGAGATCAGACCCATATAGATATCTAGCTTGCTAGGCTGAGTTTGAAGACTTTACCGGTCTGAAAAATTCACGCTTGCAAACTGATATAAACGTTTTGCATAAACGCTTGAGAGTCAGTCTTTAGACCTAGTTTCTATAGCTCTATCCTTCCACTGACGAAAGCAAACCAGCTTGAAATCAGCTGATCTGGAGGTGAGCAAAATGAAAGAGGTAGTTAATTCTGACTCCTTTGCGTTTATGTAAAAATATTTTACACTTGTTTCGGCGGTTTTGGTAAAGACGCCATCTATTGATCATAAATAACAAGTGATAGCAGGTTACGTGACTAACTTGTTTTTATTTTTCATAAATGTACCTTTAAAAGTTTTCTTGCAATGATATATATTGCAGAGACTTTGACTATGTGGTGAAACTGAACTGAGATCAGACCCATATAGATATCTAGCTTGCTAGGCTGAGTTTGAAGACTTTACCGGTCTGAAAAATTCACGCTTGCAAACTGATATAAACGTTTTGCATAAACGCTTGAGAGTCAGTCTTTAGACCTAGTTTCTATAGCTCTATCCTTCCACTGACGAAAGCAAACCAGCTTGAAATCAGCTGATCTGGAGGTGAGCAAAATGAAAGAGGTAGTTAATTCTGACTCCTTTTGCGTTTATGTAAAAATATTTTACACTTGTTTCGGCGGTTTTGGTAAAGACGCCATCTATTGATCATAAATAACAAGTGATAGCAGGTTTATGACTAACTTGTTTTTTATTTTTTCATATATATATATATATATATATATATATATATATATATATATCATTGACATTTCAAATAATGACTTTCAAGTTAATAACAATTCATCATCTAATGATTACATATTGATAAGTATTTTTTTTTGTATACTAGAAATGTAATTTTTATATATTTTTTCTAAAGCTAATGTAACTGGTTATTATTATTGTAAGACAATATATTGTCTTACATGATTTAAAAAATCATTCTATACATAAAGTTTTATATTCGAATGTGTGTGTACTGTTATTATTATTGTTTCCAAAATTATACTTTTGTTTTATTTCAATTATTTTGTAGATAAGTTATAAATATTATAATTGATAAATGCATTATATTTATAATATTTTACAGGCACACATATTCGAAAATATAGTTAATAAGGAATAGTAAAAAAAAAACTATTATTAAAGTTAGTGTTTGCAAATGAATATTAAAATCTTTATAACATATCATATTAATATCATATTTATTTCATTTTTTTTAAAACAATTCATTTCATTCAGTATAAATGAGATGTTGGTTTAAGAGAAGCGTACTTTATCTAAGTAAGAAGGGAAGTGTTAGAGTTAATAGCAAGATGTATAAAATAATATATTTTGTAGTTGTTATTTTGTCTTTTATTTACAATAAATATTTTATTGAATTAATATCCCATATGAATTGTTTTTATTATACATGTTCGATTCTCCATTTCCACACACACATATATGGTTAACATAGTATAGTTCTAGAATATCTACATTTGCCAGTAAAAATCAAATTTATTTAATTTGTCTGGAGTTGATAAATCCCAAGATTACAGTGCCAATATTATATTTTACTTTGCTTAGAATAGGTGGTGATGTGGATATAAAGGTACCCAATCTTTATCATTGTCTATTCTGTAATAAATGTAATAATTGATAATTTTGCAATGGTTTTATAATTGAATAAATGTGTGGCATATGATTAAATTAGTGTTACAGAATTGTTATCCATAAATGTTTTATTACTCTTATTTACATCCTATATGAATACCATATTCTATAACCTCAACTGAGCTAAGCTAAAGAGTAATTACAGTATAAGAATCTTTTTATATAAGTTAAAAAGCAATTACAGTTATAAATTTTATTCTATCTTGTATAGAATTTGTGCCTGAGCATTTATAAATCTAATAAAGTGAATAAGTGAAGAAGGCAGAGGTTACAAATATATATATATATATATATATATATATTATATATATATATATATATATATATATATATATATATATATATATATATATATATATATATATATATGCCCTAAAAGTAGGATTATAGGCAAAGACATACCTAGTAATAGTAAAATGAAATGAAATTCTTTATACGATAAAAGGTAGTCACTTTTGCAGGAATAATATTAAAAAAATTGTGAATATAAATTAAAAAATCATGTGAGATCAATTTTCCTTGCTGATATTAAAGTTTTATAAATAATATACACATTTTTTCTTCTTAATACTATATCTAAAAACTCTACAGAAAGAACAATTAAAGTGATTTAAGCAATCAATGGTAAAAAACATCTTTAAAAAATAATATTTACATATAAATCCTAAGCTATTCCAACAACCATTTAATTACAATTGGCATAAGATTGAAGATTATTTGCTTCAAAATAAGTCATTAATAATATATCAAGCAAGATTTTCACATCAAAATTTGGAGTTAAAGAGACAAACTTGCCTTTAGTCTATAAGGACTTGAAAAAAATGAAGCAATATTAAATGATTAATGAATCTTTGTACAGCCAATGACTTTTTTTAACTTCAATATGTTTTTAAGCAGACCAAGCACCAACTACACAAAACAACTCAACAAATAGATTTTTATAGTCTGTCAGTGAAAGCATTCAAATATAAAATCATAACATGATCTAACACAGTTTGTGAAACAGATTCAATATTGTAGATATGATTTAGAAAACATCCCTAATTTTTAGTAACATCATAATCAATCAATATAAAAAAGTATGATTAAACTGATAAGAAATCAGAATATGAGTAAAAGTATTAATTGTAAATCTAAATAGAAAAGTTTGATAAAAATGAACAGTAAAGTAAACCAAAGTGGATGACAAAAACATTAAAAAAAATCAGAATAGAAAAAATAAAAATCTTTTGTAAGAACTAAATTAGAAATTTCAAATAGTAGTCAAAAAAACATAAAACAATATTGCAATAACATTTCCAAAGACATTGAACTATAGAAAGCAAAAGTTTTTTAGGGAATTTGAAATAAAATGGAAATACCAATTTTGATAAGATTTACCGTAAAATGCAGTATCTATTATATCTGAAGTAACAAATATCAAATAGAGAACAGACATGGAAAGAATATATTGAATAATTATACATGCCATAATAACATGCCACAGAAAAGTCTCTACTGATTGAAAATATAGTTAGATTAATCTAGAGATCATTTCCAAAGATAAGTAGTAATATTTGATGGCATGACATCTGAAATTTTACTGAACACTGAAAAAGAATTGATAATTATTAGAATCACTCCATTTATATTATAATATTAATGAAAGATTTTCAGAAGAATATGCAAATAATTAAATATTATTTTATATCATGTAATAATCATAATATGTTGAAATCATTTAGCAAAGATTAGAAATAGATAACTACATATTTACAATATACATATATTCAACTGGATCCTTTTTAAATGTATTTGTTTACATTTTTAAGTAGAAATAATACAAATAATGGCATTTATTAACGTCAAAAATTTAGATATTATATTAAGTACTTTATTGTTTTTAAACTGTATTATCACAACTTCATTTTTCATAATGAAATTTAATTTTAATATGTAGTAATAGCAAAAGAATATTCCAAATTTATCTATCTATTAAATAATTTCATATTGTAAACAATTAATTTTTATACTTTATATAATGTAAATATTGATTTATTGTAATGTGCTTTATTAATGTGAATAACACATTTATTATTATTATGTTTTGTTGTTGTCATATAATATTATTTCTCTTTATTAGATAAATTTGTCCTCTGTATATTTTTTTTATATATTTTAGATGTTTATTTACTTATTACATTTATTTTAAACTAATATATATATATATATAAATTTCTTTTAGTTTAACAAAACTTTTTTTTATAATATTTTAAATTTTTTAGAAAATGTAAGGATTAACATAGCGTTATAAAAATAAATGCTTATTTAAGATGTAAGGATGTAATATTTTTATTTTGGCAAAGTAGTAATATCATTTGATACAACCTTGACCATACTTTTTTATTTTTATTTTGTAGACATAAAACTTTTGTTGATTACAATAAAAAATATAAAAAATACTAAAACTTTTGAGCATGACTAAGTCAACGATTTTTATGAAATTGTAAGCAGCAAAGAAAATAAAATCACGTTAGTCTTGAATTCTTTACTTAATGATTTTTTTTTTTTGTTATATTGTAAGATAATTCAAAAGAGAAATATTTTAATATTTTTTTTTTGCTTAAAAATATTGTGGGGGGGGAGAAGATAACGATCTCAAATGGCATCGTTGAATTCCATTATCAAATAATTAATCTATTAAAAAGCCTCAAAATCTAGTTGTGTCTGTAGAAAATTTCATTTTCAAAAGCCAGCATTAATTTGTCGGTATTTTATAAATACAATATAATCTTTTTCTAAGACTACTAACAAAAAAAGTCATCTAGAGATTTTAATTAATATCTAAATTCGTTCAGTCTTTGTATGTATATGTGGAAGGTGCATTAAACATAAAATGCATGAGGACATTGAATTGGATCAAATTCTTTTTAAAAACGGTATAATAATATTAAATTTTTAAATATACACTGAGATAATTACTTGTAATAAATATTTAAAAAAATTTTTTAAACATTAAGTGTATTTAGAATAACAAAAACATATGTTTGTAAAATTATTTGCCTCAAACTATCCTTTTATACTATTGATAGTATATATATGGCTTCAGCTTATTTAAAATTTCATTCGTAAAATACTTAAATAAATAAAATATGAGTTAGAATTTTCATCTACAGTTCAAATAACATTTCTAAAAAAAAATATTGCTGCAGAAGTTTTAAAAATTATAATCATAGTATTATTCTTTCTTTACTAAATAAATCATCCAAGCACTTTATCTCCAAGCAAAAATTTTAAATATATAAAATTTTAAAATGTGATCTTTAAAAAGTTTGGCAAAGTAATAAACAATTTCACAAGCATATAATAAACATGGATTATAGAAATAAAATAAAAGTTTATATCATTCTTTTGATATTACAATTTTTAGTAAAGAATGATTACTGAATCTTATTTGTTTACTAAAACAACATTTCTTGCCCTTTATCATTTAAGTTTGTAGAAGATTCTCATAACATGTAGATTTCACTCCTTTTTAAATAATATTTTCTCAGAGCATTTCTCTTGTAGATAATGAATCTAAAAGCAGCAAGAAGAAAGCTAGTTATAGCTTTATTATATTTCTCAATATTATATTTTTTAACAAACTCTTCTTTTTCTTATATGAGCACACATTTTAATTCTTGTTACCATTAATTCGTTTTTTTTAATATTATTAATCATTTATCATTCATTGATATATTTTTTTTTTAAATGCTAATGGTTTTATTGCTTAGAATTCATAAGAAATTCTAGTGCCAGAATCGATTCTAGAACTTCCCGATCCCACATTGAACACTCTATAACTGCACCAACATTTACTTAAGATGTGTACAAATGAGAAATTAATCGAGGTGTTGCAGTGTAATTAATTAAAATTAACTATATTTATAAATATTATTATTCTGTACTTGAAATATTTTTTTTACTTGTTTTTTTCTTATGCAGAATAGAAATTAAAATGGTCAAGTTAATATAAAATTTAAAGCAAAATTTGATATGATGTAATTTGATATGTATAATTGATTAAAGCATATGTCTCAGTCCTAGAACCATAAGATACTAATTATTTTACTAGAGTTTTAAAATGATATTCTGTTTTGCATATAAGCTAATCTGCTAAAGTGAATTAGAGGACAGTGTCTTATGAACTACTTGATAATCATTGGTGATAGTCTACTCGTACTTCTATCTCTTAATGCAATTTATTTTTATATATTACTAGTAAAGAATTATCAGCAATTTAGAATTGTGATGAGATTATTTCATGTAGTAAAGTGTAGAATTTTGAATTAATTTTATAGAGGATGGAGATTACAAAAAATCTCGGCCAATTAATTGAATGAAAGTTTTATACTCAATCTGATCAGTTTGGTGCTTGTAATTAATATCAGAAAACCAACTAAATAGTAATAGTAATGATAGTGGTAGTAGTGATAGTGGTGATAGTAACACTGGAGGTTGTAATAGTGAATAATAATAGGAGTAGTAGTAATACATCTTGGCAAAAAATTTTCTGAAGAATAATTTTATATTTTTGTTTAAGCTTTTTTTAATTAATATTTGGCTCATGAAGTGCACTTAAAGAAGGTTTTTTGTTTTGCAAGCAGTTATATATAAGAAGTTTTTAAGCATATTTTTATTATTTTATCAAAGAGACATTAAATATTAGTTTACATCTTCAAGTTTTAGATAATAAATTTTTATTTTTATTGAAATTTTTACTATATTTTTTTATATTTAAAATAAAAACAAATTTTTTACTGTGGAAAATAATGGAATTCAAAATTAATTATTATATGATTATCTCAGCTGTTCAAAAAACTATTAGTGCAGAAAATTATTTATCTTTATTAAATTGAAAATTTGAAGTTGGACACTTTTTAAAAAGTTAAAAAACAAGATAATTCAGTTCATTTTCAATAACTGTTACTGTTCTTAAACCATATCACTTTGCAATCTGAACATTATATAATCTTCTATACAAGAGACTATAAAATTAAATTTTCTTCTTAATTGGTTTATCATCTAATAGAATGTTAGATATTTGTTAGTTAATAAGTCTTTAATTCAATCCTAAACAAATGAAAGTAATTGAGTTATAAAAAAATATATATGTCAGGAATCTGCATTATATATTATTTACATTTCTAGTTATATATTGGATTATTTTCATTATCTAATTGAAGTGTTTAACGTTTTTTAGAAAAATTTAAAGTTTATATATTTCTAAATACATTTATGTGTTAATAATAATACTCAGTATTGCTAACCTGACCAATGACAATCTAACATAGAGCTTGAACTAATAACTTTTATATTCAATAATACAAAATTTAAAATAATGCTCAAATAAAGTAGACTTTTCTTTTAAAAGCAATAGTCATTAGAAATTCAGTATACTTATTTATAAACATTCTCCTGATTTTTGCCATTTTTGTTTAATAAGAAAAATTATGGATTATCATAGTGGCTTAATTTATGGGATTATTTTCCATTGTCATATGTGCAGCTTCTTAAAAAAAAATTTCTTTTTTTTTTCTTTGTGCATATTATTTTTGTGCTTTTTCATTTGATATTTATTTATTTATAAATGAATGATTTGCACAACTGCCTTTTCCTCTTTTATTATTTTATTTATTTTGTGATGAAATAGCTAGTTTTGCCTATGTATGTGTTTTCACATTCACATGGAATTTCATGTAGATCTTGATTACCTTCATTCAAGTTTAGGACTTTGTAGATATTAAAATTCCTCACAATATATTATAGCTTTGAAATTGTGCTGATATTGTACTGATTAAAGAGCATAATTTTAAATTCTGTATTTGTGAATCTTGTGAATCTAAAAGATACTGATTCAGTATCTGCACTAGATTGTCACTGGTCAGACCAATAACATTTTCAGAAGAGATGGAAAATACAAGTTAAAATATTGTGCTTTATATTATCTTATATGTTATTATTATTTGTAAAATATTAGAAACATATAAATAGAATTTTATATCTTTCTCAAAAAGTAAATAATTCAACTGGATGATCCAATATATAACTACAAGTAAACTGCCATAATCAAAATATGACTGCATAAATATCTAATTTTTTTCCTTAAAGTGTTTTTATCATGTAGATTATATTCCATTTTTTTATAATTGAGTTAAGTAATGTGCCGGTCGGATTTGTTTGTTCACATAACAAGATCTAGCATCGAGGCAAAAGTACCTTGAATCCAATTGTGCGCAAGATACATAGGTCAGGAACACTCATGAATTCTGCCCTATTTTCCTATTTCCCAGATCTATAACATTATGAGCAACAATCCTGATGACATCGATTAATTTACTTCTCACCCACCAGCATCAATCATCGGAGACACAAAAAGACTCTAGGCTAAACTTATATGATAGAATAACTTAATAACTAGCTATAGTTTACGAGCAATGAAGGCTCGTGACCTAGCATATTAATTATGTATTAAGCGGAGATCATCTAGTCATATTTAGCGTAAGTAATAACTTAATATTTTGACTTAACTAAAAGAAAGCAATGGTTTGAGTTTGATATATATATTTAAGATTTATTAATAACAAAATTATGTCGGGTTATTTACCTGACATGAGCCTCGTACATATTATATATATGTGTTTGATTCATATTTAACAATAACATTATAATTGCGGCTATGCCAATAATATATATGTGTGATTTAATGAATTAGCGCTATTAGAATACATTACTGGAATCCTATTACACCCCCAGAGACGAAAAGAGCATTTACTTAATTTAATCAACAATAATTTTTATAAGCAAATATTACATTTGGTTACATTCAATATGATTATTAATTTGAGTTATAGATAATTATGCGCAGGGTGGGTAATGAATAATTATATAAACGATACTAAATCTATCGCATGAATACTTATATTAAACTAATGGAAATATGTCTGTTTAAAGAAATCATTTCATTACGGCTTATGAATACTTCTGGGCAACTAATAAGACACTGAAAGGCAGTGCATGTATGGCAGATGATTGGGTCGGTCCAATTATGGATCCTGGAGTGTGCTTCATGAATTTTCAATAACGAAAGGGACCAATTTACTCTGCAAACATAGGCAGGGTCGGTTTGACGAATGAAGGGGTCCAAGATTCCCTGGAATGAAGTACAGGTGAATCATGGATGATGAAGAGTGGTCAGCAACGACTTTATTGGGCTGGTTTCCCAGATCGCTCCCCATATAAAGCATGCACAGAAGATCAAGTATGTAACCAGGGTGGTTTTACAGCCTGGTTCAAGGACATTAAGAATAATGGGGCCCGACTTCGCAGATGCCTCCATGTAAGAAAGAAGCACAAATATATATATATATACAAAATGGCCTTTATGCACGAAACGCTTAATAATATAATATAAATATAATTCTAAAGATTAAAGATTATTGAAACATATTTATTGCCCACAAATTATGAAATATTCGGCATAATGATATGGCTTCACTAAGCAGACATGGAGAATAATTATACTTAAATATAAAACTAAGCTCTTAAGATCCCCCTCCCCCTTACATTATGTTAATATTATTCATTACTTTGTACACATTTAATAATTCTCAATTTTGGTTAATCAATGCCCTTGTGAAAATATATAAATGATTACAAAATAAGTGGGTGATGGTAATAGCTAAGATGGGTTTTACATATATAATATAATTTAAGAATAAAAGGTAGCACATTATTTAGGAGGGAGAATGTGAAAAATAGATGTCAAATCTGTTTTTCTACAGTAAACATGAAAAATATAATTAGTTTATTTATCTAAAATCGTGAGCACTTGGGCAAGTCGAATAAGACTTGTTTTGATCAAATTATAAATTATTTACCCAGTAAATAATGGGTGGGGAAACAAAAATAAATTATATGCTGGCGATTTTAGAATACTATTGGCATTTATTTTAAAATATAAATACATAAATCAAATTGAAAATTGGTTGCTGCTTGAAAATAAAAGAAAAGAAAAACATTATATAGGAGGCTTAATATAGATTAGTTATATAGAGTTATAGAATACATATTTGAAGACACTTAATATAGATGATTTAAAATATAAATATTACAGAGAAGGCAGGATTTAGGAATTATAAGTGGTCAAAGTTCTTTTTTACCTTGATTATTTGGAAGAGTGTTTCACTAGAAATCAGTCCATCGGTATTATTTCACGAGATCTCGGGTAGCATTGTTATTTGAGAGATAGCATTTCATTTTACTGGAAAATATCTAAAGTTCATTAGTACGGGATGCAGAGCTTCGTTCATGGGAACAGCATATTAGAACAGAGGGACAAGGCGAAATTTTCTACTCACGACACATCGAGTGAGAATTAAAACTGGTGTGGAATATGTATAACAACATAGTTATTTAATGGTCTCCTCTTCCTGTGGATTCAAATCCAGCAGTATTTATACTTCTATTTTGAAGCTGTAACTTAGCAACTACTGCTGGACCTGAGGCAGTTTACGCACTTAAGTTTCATTTGGAATAGTTTGACCAGATACTCTTATCTAGTAAGATGTGTGAAACAATGCAAGTTTGTTATCAGTTTCTCGAACGCATGTTTTAAAATATATCTTATGATTTTAAAACAAGCTAGCATGGAGAATTTCCAATAATGGGTTTATTTTATTATTACCAATTTGTAATCTTTTACTTTAATCTAAGGGGTCTTCCAGGTAATTGTTTTTCGAGAGACTTTTTAACAAGATTGCATAATTTCTGGCTACAAAATTATATATGAAAAAATAATAAGTTTCATATATAATACCTTATATATATAATATAACTATTAACCTTTAAACCGCTAATTTTATCATTGGTTGTATCAGATAAAAATCAAATCTTTTAATTGGCCAACTCACAAATTAAAGACAAAGCCTATTGTTAAAACATATTCGCCTATAATATTAAATTCAACTCAGATACGTTTATAAAAAGTATATAATTAATTTTTCAGGTTATGAAAAGAAACGAAAGTTCTTTCAAAAATAAATTGCTGTTTATTTATTCTAAAATATTCGTTATCGGCAACATAAAAGTCATAATGTAAACAAAAAGATCGACTTTTACGTTATAGAAAAGTAAATATTTCTTTTTACTAAATCTTCAATATTTTTACTTAAATCTTCGATATTTTTCGAAAATAATTTTGTTTTTTTATTATTCTCTCTGAAAATAATTTTTAATTTCTCAAAATATTCTTTTATAATAATTAAAATCATATTCGAAATGAAAATCTCAGCGTTTTTCTTTATTTTCTTTGATCAGGCAGTTTCTTTGTTCTTTCCAGCCAATCAGAATGTCTTTTTTGGCTGAGAGCATGCTAAGAACCAATCACAAATAATGTTCCTTCTTTGTTTAGGTTTAAATGCGTTTTTTCTCTATTTTTTACTTGTAAAATAAATCGGAAGATGTCACCATCGTACAGAGCTTTTAAAAACGAATTCAATACGTCTTTAACGAAAATTATCGTATGAAAACAAACTGAGTTAGAGTGATTTCAGATGTCGACAAGGAGCCTCGTCAAAAACAGTCTTTTGGTTAATACATTCGCAATCTCCTACACTGAAATACAGATATTTATTATTTATGCCCGCATACACATGAGAATATTATTATGAAATAAAATATTTTTAAATTAAAATACATGTGTTTACATTATTTATGTTTATAATACTAACCAAAAGAAATATATATATTATTAACTATGTATATACGTGCGTAAAGGCAGGTTTGAATACAGTTAGATGGTAGGAGATTGGATGTTGGCTGTGAAGCAGGATCTGCTTCAGTAAGAGCTTGAAAATTTGGACATGATATTAATGTAATTGATAAAATGTTGTTTATGCCTGAAATTTATCATATTACTTTTTTGGAATGAAGCATATTTTGACTGAAATTGCCTCAACAAGTTAAGTGAAAATAAGTGCTAACATTGTTTCTTTTATAAATTAAAAAATAAGTTTAGAATTAATTAATTCTGGTGTGTCAGTTATTACTTAGAATCATTAATAGAAATGCCATTTATTCCACTCTTAGAAATTGCAATGGAAAATATACAAGTAGTTACTCATCAGTTTAGATGTAAGATTTTTGTTTGAAGCTCAAGTGATCAGAAGAAAATTGTTCTATTTTGTTGTATCAGGATGTGGTCTAATTTATTAAAAGGGTGCATTTCTTGAAATCATCAATGGTAAAAGAAAAAGAAGATGACCAATAATAAAATGAATTAAATACTATGACTTAGAACAATCAGTAAAAATAAATCACATGACAAAACAATCTGGAGAAAGAGCAGTGAATAAAAATAAATAATTAAATTAACAATCTACACAAAAACATATGTCTATATTATGAAAATACTGTGCAATACTTTCAACATTATATTTATAGGAGAAATTTTTAATTTAATATATATTTTTATTTTTTATTTTTATTATGCTTGTTTTTAAGATTCAATCCAGTTTGTAATTTTATTTACTTTTAAGACTATTTTTGCATATAATTATCTTAAATTGTTTCATATATTACTTTGATTAAAAATATTATTTTCAATATATTATTATTATAAATTATATATTGTATTGGTCAAAACATATTTATCCATCTAACATGAGCTGGAACTCACAAAATGTACTTCAAACCCAGTCCAGCTTGAGATTTAGATCAGGAACCAACCTGAATTCGAACCCATTCCCAAGCCCCAGATCAAACATTTAATGAATAACGTAGTAGTGACAGCCACGAGAATTCATTTTAAATCTGGTGCACTAGCAGAGTGGAGAGACGATCAGACATCTATTAACTATGACTTAATTAATATATATATATGCATGGCTGTACATTTGGAAGTGGGGAAAAAGGAATTTAAACTACTCAAACAAGTTAGACAATAAAAAATATAGTTTAATATAATGACAAATTATTGTACATTATGACTTAAATATATATATTTATATGTGCATGAATGAACAAGCGGTCTACCAAACAGTAGATAATTTCAGATTGGAGTTCACACAAAGGGTTCTCATATGCTCTTTTATTAACTAAATTTTAGTATTTATAATTTAACACACATATTCGGTGGGTATGGTTTTAAGATGCCAATAAATTATTAGAAGGAGTATTTAATATTGCCATTAACACTTTGGTTTATGGCTCTGAAACATGGTGACTAACATAATTTTGGGAAGTGTTCTGGGATTCATTATAGATATAATATCAACTATTTTCATGCCATTACTATTGTGAAAATAAATAAAATACATTCTAAAAAGATATATATATTTGATTTTATGACCAAATATTTATAGAAAAACATTTAAAGGATAGAATGCTTGATTTTCACCAAGACAGATAGATACTCTTAAATACAGTAATAAATTGCAACAGTGGGATTTGATAACAAGACTGAAATAACATTATTAATAAAAGTAGTGATACTTGGCATTATATATATATATATATATATATATATATATATATATATATATATATATATATATATATAAGCAGAGTGCAATTTTAATATTAGAGCATTAAAACTGGGTCATAAAGCAAAAAAATAATAATACAAAGAAGTTTACAGTACTAACACCAACAAAAAAATAAGAGGAAAAGGCCGTGCCTCTGGATGAAAATGAAGTCTAAGACCTGCTTCTTGGGAAGTACTTAGAGAAATGTGGATAAGGCATGTCATGAACATCACTGATGTGCAGAGGCTTTTTATACAAAAAAGTGGTCCTGGTAAGGTCAACTATCCACAGGACAAGGCTTGAGAAGAAATCTATGGATTCATTCTTGTTGCAAACCCCAGATAAGAAGCATGTGATATATATATATATATATATATATATATATATATATATATATATTCACGTAGGTATGCCAAATGTTAGTAACATAGTACAGAAAGATCTCACTAATGAAATTGAATATGATTTACTGCTTTAAAATAAATGACCCTTGTTTGAATGCTATAATTTATATAAATAATATGCTATGTCACCAGAATATATATATATATATATATATATATATATATATATATATATATATATATATATATATATATATATATATATATATATATATATAGAGAGAGAGAGAGAGAGAGAGAGATTTAGATTTTATTTATTAAAATATACATTAAGATATGACCCCCCCTTACTTTTCTGCTATATTAAAAATGATTCAATCGCACCTTCATGGATTTTATAATAACTAGAATATTTAAGTATATGATATTTTAAGAGTGTGGAAAAAGAAAATAACTAGCAGTTATATATAGAAAACAATTAATAAGTCACCCTTTCAGAATGGAATAAATAATATTTTAACAATTTCAGAACATTAATTAGCTTGAGTTTTGGATTCCTCCCAGTAGAATCCAGAGTTAACAAATAACAAATTTTTATACTAAAACATAATCAAAATGTCATCAAAACAATCTGGTGAGCATATTAATTAATAATGCATTAGGTTTTAAGGGGGTGTTAGTAACCTTAATTCATGGAGGTTTAGTTTAAAAAAAAAAGACTTTTAAAAATTCAACTTGTCAGATTGCTTGAGATTGGTATATTAAAATAACTAAAATAGACATATAAAATTAAGTAATAAATACATATAAATAAATGGCCACACCAAAGTTAAAGAAAGTTAGAGCATGTGAGATAGGATTAAATAAAAAAAAGTCATTTGAGAGCAATTTCTATTTTACATATTAATTAAAGAGATAAAATTAAACAATACACTAGGAGAAATCTTGATAGCAGGATTTGAGATTAGACAGACTAGACTTATTTTCAGGCAACATGAAAATTATTTCCTTGTCCAATTTTAGAGTCCATTTTCAAAATACAGCATTTAATAAATCCATGTGAGTTCTTCTTGATTTCAGCCAGCTTCCATTTAGCATTCTAGAGTTCTTTATTAGGCTTTTCTTCATTTCAGGGCATCAGGATATTATGACAGTGGAAGATGACTCCACAAGGGTCACAAAGGCTTTCTACTAGATCATCATTTTTAAGATTTTAAACCAACATGGGTTATAACAGCACAATTCTCTCAATAGTAGCTAATTTGTTGGTTGTCAAAATTGGCCCATTTTATATACCACTCAGGTATTTCTGGAATGCTTTCAATTTTTTATCTCTAGCTCAAACATAATCTTTAATCTAACAGAAATTTTACATTTCTTTGTCTATTGTTTTTGAAAGATGCAATTGTTAGATAAAGTCCAAAAATAAATTCAAATCTATTTCCAGATTAGAAATAGATTTGACAAAAATGGTTATAACAAAAGTACAATTATTAATCTTAATCCCCATTTTATTTTAAGTTTAAACTTTAATTAAAAATTTCTTCCCAAGATTAAAACAATATTATATTTCCAACCCTTTAATTATTTTGAACAATTAAAGGTTGCATCTTCCAGATTGGATTTTATAAAATATACAGTTTAATAGGAAAAACAATTTAAAAAGAAAAAGTTTAAAAAATGATGTATAATGAAATATTTTAAAAAATCAATATTTTGTTAGTATTTTTGCTTCTATAATATATATATATATATATTTGAACCACACCTATGTATTTTTAATATGAAGAAAAGAATTAATAAAAAATAATTAATAATAATAAAATATATTGACAAGTTAAACTTTATAAATTTTAGGCACACATCCCATATATATATATATATATATATATATATATATATATATATATATATATATATATATATATATATATATATATATATATATATAACTAGAGAAGTGGTATGAAATATAGAGTTTAAACACAGGTTAGTAGATAGAACCATGAAGCTCAATCTTAAACGGACTGCTTCAATATACACAATGATAAATAAATGTACTATATTTTTGTTCATATATAGATAGATATTAAAACAAAATGAACTAATTATACCATTTTCTATGCATCAACACAAATAAATTGTAAATTTAATTCCAGCGTTTATTATATATTATTGTCATTAATATTATATATGTGTGCCTTATTAAAACATTGGATATTTCTGTATAAGTGATGAAGCTAAAGATCTACTTTTATTTATTAACATTTTTCTCTTTCAGCCAATTCAAATATATTTTTAGTAACCATTAGCATATTTTTTCAATAGTTGTAAATGTATGTTTGACTTATAAAGATGTACATTAGTTGTAATTTCCAGAGATATAAAGGCATTCAGTATAAGTTGAAAAAGGTGAATGTTTAAAAAAAATGAATACTAAATGCACTTGTTTAACCATTAGGTCATCTGTTTCAATAATAATCAAATCAGTTTTTTAAAAAATGGTAATTTTTACATTATCGTAGTGAATTTATGCTCATTTTAAAGCTTAAAAAGTACAGTAAAATGCTTCCTTCTCTAGATTTATTTTACAAGCAAAAAATCAATATTATTTAAATTTGAAGATAGCACAATGGGAGAAAGTAAACTTTCCAAGGCACTAATTGGTTGTATCTCATTTTGAACAAAAGGGAGTTCTTGTCAACAATTTTGACAGTTTCGAGTTCTTTGTTTTGATTTTCAAAATGAAAATGAATGTTTTAGGGTATTTTTTTAGTATTTTTTTTTACATATTATAAATTATTTTGATAAAATATGCTGAAAATATAATTATTTTAGAAGAATAGTTAAGATTTTAGTAAAAATTCTTTACTTTTACACAAATGTAAATTGTGAAAGAAATCAATAACATATGCAGTATTTTCTAATAGGTTACGAACATTCTTTTTAGCTTCTCTACTATAAAATATTTTTTATAATTATGAATAGAGATTTATTTTTGAAAAAATTTTTATTCACTTTCATAATCTGACAAATTTTTAATTTGCTTTTTACAAATGAAACTAAAACGAATATAATATTTAAAGATGAATATAGTTTCACTGCTGATTTTGTAAATGACCAATCAAAATTTTTGAGTTTTAACTCACTCGACCAACCAGAATTTTGGATAGCACAAATGTTAAAGATATAAAACATTTTTATTGAATTTAAAGATTATATCTAGAGTTAAAGGAAATGTAATTATTTTTAAATTAATAAAAATGATTATTAATCTTTTATGTATTTATTGAAAGATGAATGTGTGTGTACTAAGAGTAAATTTATGTAAGGCACATATGCATGTGTAAATGTAATATATAGTTAATAAAGTGAGTATATATATATATATATATATATATATATATATATATATATATATATATATATATATATATATATGTATATATATATGAACTTTTATCTAAATATACAAAATATATCACTTGACATGTGGTAATATCATTCACATATTTCTATAAACATTATCTAAAAATATATATTAAACTGAAAAAAAATATACTGATATGATACATTTAGAAATTTCTTAGTGTGAAAGTAGGAGATCAAATTAAAATAAAACCTTTACAATATCTAAAATGATTTTTTTAAAATAAAAAAAAGAAAAGAAATATTATGTTACAAAAAATAAAAATAAATGCTGAATCTGCAATAGTATTTATATATTATATACTTTTAATTATGTTTTTCAATATGTTATCTAATATCATATCAATTTTTTACATTATCAGTTTACAATATTTAAAAAATATTTTATCTTTTATTATTTTTTATTCCCCCCCCCCTCTCATTCTTTGTGCACCACCATGCATACAGAATAAAAATGCATACTTGGATATTTACAAAAATACCCAAGGTAAACACATATTAAAGAGAAACTTTATGTAAATATTGAATAACCTTGAAATAACAGACTTTATATTACTACAATTTGGACTGTCAAACCACATTCACACATTTTCTTTTATGTCTGCAGAAATGCAATGTGGCAAGGATCTCACCGTTTAATTTAATAAGAAAATCACAATATTTTGGCTCTTGCATTCAAAATATAAATTTTCTAATTGAAAGCTTGTTATTAAGCAGTATTTTAGTTGTATTTACAACACCATTAAAGGGATTTGCAACAATGTGTGAATATTCCATATTTAAATTTGTTCATAGGTGGACAAATGAAAAAAATGGAAATGATTGGTTATATGACCTGTTTCAAATATCCATTGACTGTAAGGTGTTTATATATTGGAGTAATTATCATTATTATATAGAATTGGGGAAACATCACTGACTTGAGGATATTTCTGTTAGTGTGCATTGAAAGTGTAAAGTTTACTATTCATTTAACCCAGAGAAGTTTTCTACATTGTGACTATACATATGTTAAGAAAGCTTTATTGAATATGATAATGTGTGAATAATATCTGATCTTAGTTATAGCTAGCATATTAATTAATGATGTCTTAAAATGGAGAGATAAATATGTTTCAGATAAGAAATTGGCAATATATTTAAGTTTACTTTAAAATTTATATTATATATTATTGCACATTTTAAATTATCTAAATAGAATGGAAAACTAAGAAATTGACTAGACATTCCTTTAAAGTGTATGTTTATAAAATTGATCATGCAGAAGATTTATTTATAGTGAAATCTAGTCTTGTAAGGGGAATTATTTTTTGAGTAGTCAGAAAGTCATCTCCTTTTATTTTAATCCAGACATATATATCCCAATTAATTTCTATTTAGTTTTTTAACAGTGGAATAATATATATGAGAATAGCAGTGCGTACAATGGGGAATCTTGAGAAATTGATTTACCAGGATTAAATGGTTGAAAGCATTTTCCATTTAACATGATATATATTTGCATATGTAATAATAAATTTGTAAGCAAATAAAGAAGTGCTATAGGTATGCCTATATAAATCAACATATTAATGAGCAAGTCAACTGGAATCTTATAGAAAGAGATTTGATATCCAGCTGAACTACTAGAAGCCTGTATTTCTTATTATTCCTCACAGAATCTGTCACATTTTTGAAAAGAAAAGTTGCCTGTCCTGGATAGAGTTCTTTTTTTTAACAAGTTGAGTTTTTTTTTTAATTTAAATAAATGTAGTTTTAATTTATTTTTCAGTATTGATTGTCTTTTCAACATTTATTTCACAATTCTTTTTTTAAAAAATATATTCCAATTAAATTCTTTTTCAGTCCACAAATTAAGCTTTTTTTTTAAATCACCCTTTGTTTCAATATGTTATTTCTAATAAATTAATTATTCATATTATAATTTTTATAATTTTTCAAATTTACTTCTAGTTATTTTTTAAATAAAATTGAGTGTGTGCTTATATATATATATATGGGTATTTAGCTAGAGTTACCATGAAAATAAAACTAAGAAGAAAGACTGCTAACGTCTTTGCTAATTGGTCATTAGATAGCATAATGAATAGTTTTTGATCCTTCACTGTTTTTAAGAATCTTTATATTACATTGGATTATTAAAAGACTGCTTAAATTTTTACACACACTTGTATATATATATATATATTAATGAAGAATGTATATTTAAAAGTAGTTAATATGCATATTAAAAGTTTTTGCTCTCTTTGTGTTTGGAAAATATGATGTGCTTTTTTAAGACTGTTTATTGAAATAACATTTAAAGACTATATTTATATTTTAATTTGAAAAAGAAATTCAATTTCCAACTGAGAATGTAATTAATTTTAATTTATTAAAAATAATTAATTTATTATTATTCGTGTATCTTTTTTAATATTTTTTGTGCTTTGATTAAAATCTTAACAAGAATATCAACAAACTGTTTTGCAATATATATATAGTATACTCATAGGAATGTTTTCACGGGTTGCATGTAAGATTTTAATTTTATATATTGTAACGAAATTAAATTGTGATAAGAGATGATAATAGAAAAACTTTAGTATGCCTCACGAATTGAGACATCATTTATAATAATATAAATCTAGCCTAAACACTGAGCTCATTTTATAAAGGAATAAAATTGAGATAGGATAAGAAATAAAGTTTAGTATAACCTGCCAATTTAAGATATCAATTGCAACAAGATAAAGTATACTTTAATAATTGATTACCAAATTTATCTGATTAAAATAAAAATAATGCTAATAAAAATGAAAAAACAATGCTAACAGAGTAATATTGTCTCATAAATAGTAATGTGCCTTTATTGAATAACAATTGTAATAGAATCAAATACTTAATATTGGCAAAAGACTTTGATATCTTACAAATTCACTACTGAAACAATCATATCCAAAGATCAGTCTATTTCATCTGCTATATTCTACATTAGAGGTATTTATCTCATATCTTACCCAAATCAAATTATATGTCTTTCCTTTATTAAAACTTTGTGCTTGAGATTTTAATATTGTGGAGTATGTACACATATAATCACCTGGCCATGACAATAAGTATGCACAGGTAAAGGTAGCCTATGCATGTGTACCATACTTTGTTTGTTAAAACAGATGTAAACCTGGCAATATAGTTGGAAGATATATATATATATATAACCACAGTATAGATTTGGATTTATAAAATTTATTCATTTAAGAATTTATTTTTCAATATTCATTTAAAATTATTTCAATTTTGGTGCTTTGTTTAAAATTATACAGCTATAAGTTGTTTGCTAGTTTTAGCATTTTGTCTAAAAATAATATTTTAGTGGAAAGTTGACCTGATTTAAATTATAGACAAAAACAAATTTTAAAACTTAGTCAGGCATAAATTTAACTTGAGCAAAATTGGAGAACCTAGGGGGGAAGAGCTATTAACTCTAGATTTAACTATAGATAATAAAAAAGGAAAGAGGATAAAATTTTAGTTAAAGGCAAGATTTGAAATAGTAAACAAGTGATATTGCTAAAGTGAAAGGGGGGAGTGCTAGCAAATAAGTGATAAAAAAACTCATGGTATTTTTTTTATAGTTTAAGTCTTGCCATCTATCAGTGCAGAATGAGTGTTGAAGAATAGTCATTAAAGAATGTTGTTCTCACATTGCTTTTGTCAAACTGAATTCAGACCAAGAAATCATTAAAGGTTGTTAAGATAAGAACTGTTGGCTAGTGAACTGCTCTACAGGATGGAGAAAACATCAACCTCAGCCCTGGCCAAGTAATGGAGAGGACACACTGTGAAGTAATGGAGAGAAGCTATTTCCTGAAAAAAAAATGGAGAGAAGATGTCCCAGTAAAGAACGCCTGGAAAGACCGGCTATCGAATATCACTAGAAAATCAATCTGCATTATACTTGATTTCAGTCCTAAATGAACTCTAAGTGGAAGATAGCTAGATAATCAAGTATTGTATCTCTATAATATTTAAATGTTAAATCAAATCATTTATATTTTTTGAATTTATTTTAAACTTAAGAGTACTCTTAAATTTCTTGTTTGATCATAAGTATTTACATTTATAAAACCATTTAAAGTATAGGTTCTTATTCATTTCTTCTAAATTGCAACATTATCAGTTTTACAATTTGTTCATATGCCAGTCATATTTAAATGTTAAATTCATGCTTATTAATTTATGCTATGTTCATCAGAACAGGGTTTGATGATGCTTAACAGTGCTTGGAGAGATTATTGGGAGCTTCTCCAGTAATGTAGAATAGTGTAATACTAAGAAAATACCAGCAAACTCTCTTCTAAAGTCAAATTATTATTCGTGCTAGGGTTAAGTCTGTTATGTGAAATGTAACTGAATAAATTATTTTAGAAATCAATATTTTATTTGGTGTTAGATATGAATGATTCTATACAGCACATAATTAGTATCCTAACTCCTGATAAATCACCAAATGTGCTGTAATTCTCCTTAATTATATGTGAGCTATACAGACATCTTTTGAACAAGACTCCTATATTATCTCTGTAGTATGATTAGATATGCTATTTCTGAACTGACCAGTGGTGGTGGCACTGATAGACACTATAGATTTAGCATAATTGATTTAGATAATCATATGGCGTTGGCAGGGTAGAATGTGTTGCTAGTTCACATGAGTATGCTTAGTTTCTTGCTATACCCTGTAGTGGTCTGCCTCAAGGTTGATTTAATGTCAAACTACACATCTTAGTTCAGGCAACTGGAATATTTTTCATTTCGTATTTGGAAGAAACCAAAGCATTCCAAAGACTCATTAAGCAGTTGTAACAATCATGCAAATCTAAAGGCCTTTATTTTTATTATAGCAAGCAGCATGATCCAGAGGATGCATTCAGATGCACCTACTCTGTTATCATAATTTGAACACTGTAGAATCTGTTGTTAAATTCCATGCATTGGTTTAGCCATTTCACAGTAATCAACATCAGCTTGGATCCAACACAGAGTATGGGTTAATACAATTTCTCTGTATAGTAAATCATGTTTTAAAGTAATAAGATAACTTAAGGCAGGCTCCAATTAATTGAATCACTCTAGTTGGTATTAATTTTCCCAGCACAATTTCTAGCATAAATTTTGGCATAGGCAATCTGAATTAACTGTAGAATGGGTTTGGTGAAGGTCAAATTGCCCTGTCATAGAAACTTTAAACTCTGTATTTTAATATTGTGCATGTCTTTCTGTAACCTAAAATTAGTATATGCATATTGTCAGCCATGTAAATCCAGAATTAATTTAAACATTCTTTGTAAATTTAAGTATCCACTCCACTGGTGTGAACATATATATATATATATATATATTATTTACATTGTTTTGTCATTTATTAATTATTGTATTAAAATTTATAAATATAAATTCCTCTCAGTCTCTGTTCCGTACTTATGAATAACCAGTTAAGGTATATAGATATATGTGGGGGAGATATCTCATGTTTTACCACTTTGCTACTGCTGAAACATGAATAAAAGGTATTGAGTGTAACCTCAGCCATGCCATTTTCTATAGGTGGACTTAGAAGTATGAGTAAGAGAGTTGAGTATGATCAGATATAGGATAGTGCTATCTCAACTTGGTCAGCTTTTCTTTCTCTGGCTTGGACTCTCAGTCTGTTGAGCAAATGTCAAGCCTGACCATTACACTACATTAATCTATTTTTAATAAAACTTATAAATTTTTCTCTTTTAATTAAAACATTATAAATTTACAGCATCAAATTATAATGGAATAAAATGTCTACAATATAAAACTGTAATAAAATACAATACATAATATTGATTTTTGTAACATAACTCACCACTTAGCCAACTTATAATAATATAAAATGAAAATTAATACATGAAATGAGCTTACAATTTATGATATTGTGACTCATGAAATAAATGAAAGATTCTTATTTGTCACTTTAGAAACGCCATTAACAAATCACAATGAATTATCTTTCAAATCAATAAAGCCAAGTTATTAAACTCTTAATTATAATTACCCTCATATGAATAGAATTTTTTATACTTTATTATAATCAAATAATAACATTAAAAGTTTAATTTTAAGTCTACAGTTTGTACCTAAGAGCTTTAAATCTAAACAAAATAAATCATTATATCTAATGGACTTTAAATACCAATTTCAATGATATGATTACCAATTTAATAATATCATAAGATTACCCTTTTATTAACTAATACTAAGTTATTATATCATACATTCAATAAATAATAATTTAAAAAAAGAATATGCAAATGTCTAATTATAATCGCCTTTGTTTACTCTAAATATTTAATATATTTTTACTTTATAAACTATCAAACTAGATTAGATACGTTTTTATTCAAAAATAATTGATGCAGATAACTGATAAAATAATTGTGATGACCTTTTAATTAATTATTAAACATCAAGCAATACCAAGTTAATTAATTTATTATTATATAAAAATGTATATTTAGCTCAAATGATAATATACTGGATTTACTATAAAGAAAATAATATGTAATAATACATACACTTACTAATCCTATCGTTTAACTTCTGGAATATTTTATGATTCTTTATTATAAACTGTATTGTATAAGTCAATATGTGACCACTATCTATCAACATGTTATTAGTCAACAGGTTTGCATTATTAATTGAATGACAATTAAAGCAATTTATTTATTTAAATAAATTTAAAATTTATTAATAATAAGTATAAAAAAAATAATGACAAATAGATAATAAAAGTTTGTAATATACACTCTAATTAAATATCATGAACGATATTTTTCATATAAATTAATATTAATAAAATAGATGTTGGTACATCAAAAATTCACTTATATAATATTTAATATATGATATATAAAATGTGTGTGGACCAAAAATGTTGCAGCACACATACATTATATTAATGACACTTCTATAATCTTCATAATAAAGTAATTGATCATATAAAATATAATAATTATAAATTTGTTTATTTGTTCATCTTATTTTCAAATTAAGTATCAATAAATAACTGTTACAATATGATTCTTTCGAATTTTCATTATTTATAACAGATATATCCTAAAGTAATTTACAGTCAATAAATAGATGTATAATATTTAAATCAGAGTTTTAACTATTAAAATTTAGGATATAAATGTAAATTTAAACTAAATCTAACTTTCTTTGATTTTTAGATATAAAACAAATAATTAATTAACTTAAGATATAATAATTGATAATATTTATAAATATTATACCAATAAATGCATAAATAAAGTACATCTTGACATATGACTTGATCACCATCCCACTATATGGCATTTTAAAAATGCAATAATTCTAATGTGTATCATGTAAGCTGTATTTTAATGATATTTATTGAGCTAAACAAAGTAAAAATGTCATAAATAGTTATTCAAAACAATGTATTTATTAAATTTCGATATTCTCGAAATATTGAATATTATCATTCATTTAGCAAATATTTAATATCATACTGGGATCATGAATAAACAGACCCCAGTTTTCATTTATGACAATATGATGATGTAAAAATAAACTGGTTTGAATCCTATTTCAATGTACTCCATCAGTATGATAAAAGTGTATTTGCAAATGTTAACAATTCTTATATACAAAAGAATGTTGTTAGCTTCTATATTACTTTATTAAAATGTTTTGTTCACACACGATAATCATTTTCAGTCGGGAAATATAAAGCCAAATCTAAAATCTATAAACTACTTTTTACTTCCTTTAAAAAAGTTTTCAATAATCCTATCCAGTTCTCTGAACAAATATAATCTTTTTTACTCATTATTTTTATGGTTATCAAGTAAATACTTTCAAAATAAATATTACTGATAAGCTAAAATTAATAGCTGAGGTGAAACTTTAAGTTTATTATTAGTAAGCTTCTTGCAGGGCTCCGATAGCGCTAAGTCCATAAAATAGAAGTTTACTAATAATAAACTTCAAGTTTCACCCTCAACTATTAATTTTAGCTTATCAGTAATTTACAGAGTAAGGGTGAAATAAAATTTGTTATTAAAATAAATATTAAAAAATATATAAAAGAACATAGGTTGGTTTCTATGAAGGTCACAATGTTAGAGAGTGAATTTAAATTATTTACTCTTATTTATAACCTCTTACAGTTGACACCATTAAAACTAAGTAATGCTTTTTACTCACTCTAATGACAAAATTACTCTGCATTTCATGCTTGAAGTTTTTTTACAATAATAATAAAAAATAATATTTTTTATAATCATTACATATAACAAATAATGTTTACACTTTAAAACACAAATAATAATCTTTAACATAATACAAACCAATACAATTTACACCAGATTTTTACAATATAGCATTGGAAATATATATATTGTATATATATCAATCCAATACTATATTACACATTTATCCTATAAACATAACAACAAATGCACTTAAAACGTTAAATATTGTGTGTATTGTTTATTATCTACTACTCAAGAATGCAAGAATTAAAATATATAGAATAGAGAAACAGTAATAACTTTATCAAAGTTATAAACTTTATTTATTTACATATGCATTTTAAATAAGTAAATTTAATTTATAATTTTATGTTGTAATAATAATAATGCATTTCTTGCTTTAATATTTCATTTTCATAGTAAACTATTTCAATACGCTTAGACTAATACATCTATTAAAATCAATTATAAAGTAATATAAAAATAATTATAGCTTGATATTTTACCATTTACTAACATCAAATTTTGGTGGGCACAATATTGATATATCCATTATTAAATCATCCCACATGGTTAAGAAATCTGCCCTCTGTGAAATAAGTATATTAGAGTTAGTATTACAAAATAGTGCTGATTATTTTGAAATATGGACTCTAATATATTTTTTTCATAGAAGATGGTGCTGGATTTCTTAACCATGTTGGTGATTTAGTATATGATATTTATTTCAGTTTAGCATTAACACTGGGATTATTTTC
>JAQFVV010007867.1:0-53092 GCA_028023455.1 Epiperipatus broadwayi
TATATATATGAATTAAATATTTCCTTGGATTGTTATTATATATACGTACATAATATTTATATCTAAAAATAAATCAATAGATTTCTTTATAGATCTATTTTATTTAATTGCATGCTATCAAAGTTGCCAAAACTTAATTGTTTGAAATAAAAATGAGAATTCTTATTTTCTTTCAGAAATGGCAGACACTGATTTATTTGCACAGTAACTTAGTTGAATGATTAACCATATTGTTGTGATTCTTAGACATTTTACTTATTAGTGGACCTTTTAGTTTAATATAAGTAACTTAGTGATGGGAATTTTGTTTCTTGTAAATCCCTTTTCTTTGCAGAATATATATTACTTGTCAGAAGACAAGTCTAGTAAAGAATGAATAACTTTTTACTAATGCCTTTTTATAGAATAACTCCGCTTACTTTATCAGATCTTTTCATAAAAATAATAAGAAAAATTTTAATTAAACTTTTTTCTTAAAATATATTTTACATGTGCTTTTCTTTAGGATCAAGATTAGACAAAACATTTTAAAAATATCTTTTAAGGTGGTTACCTTGACTACAGTTTGAGATTGGTGGTAACTTAAAGGTTGATTGTTTAATGTCTTTTAAAAATACCTATATAAAAAGTACTGTATCTTCTTTGTTTTATTTTTTTTCATTAATTAAAGGAATTATATAAAAAAGTTATATTCAGATTCAAATATTTTCTGTTTTTAATTTTAGTCAGTTACATATTTTAATCTTTCAATTGGTCAAAACATTTCCATTGTTCTCCCTGGTGGCAATTTTTGTAATCATTCATCATTTGATATTAGTATTAAACCTTTATTTTGTATTAAAATTTAATAAATTGGACTTTATTAATAACATCCTAATAATTCATACTTGAACTTTACAAATATAGAAAAAAAATAGTAATAAAGATAATATATAATGAGAGCAGTGATTTCTTTTTTAATGGATGGTGTAAAAATAATATTGACAAAATCTTTGTTAGGTCTTTCTTTTTAAAATCTGAAAGAATAAGTGTGAAGCCATCATCAATTTCATCTAAAATTTAAAATTACTTTTATAATTTTCAAAATATTACAAACATTATTGAAAACCTGTTTTAAAAGGTGTTAACAATTTTATGTCTGTAGTTTTGTGTTTACTGTTACATTGAATTTGTTGATTTTAATTTTAATAATAAAACATTTTTGAATTAAATCAAATTATCATAATGTATATTTTTGTTTTTAAAAATTATTATGCAAATATTGTGAAACAATCATAAATATTTAAATAAACTCTGAAAACAAGGCAATTCTTTTGCAGATTGCTAAGAACAAAAGCATTGAGGATTCAATTATCTTTATAACTGTTCTTATCAATCAATATGCTAATAAGCATGGTTTAGATCTTTGAAGTTTTATTTAGCTGTTGACTTCTATGGATTTCTATCTTCTTCAGATATTTTTGAGCTAATAAATCAATACCATTTCTGCTGTCAAAATGAAAATGAAACCAGCATAATAGCAGGAGAAGCAGTAATGTGATGATGTGATATGGCTACTCCTTTATTGAAATCAGGAATCTCTCAGCCACTATGCACAGAGAAACCTGTTATCCACCTAACCTTTCCATTCCCCACCCTAAGTTCTTTCAGTATTCTTCTCTATCCTGCTCTATCCCATTTCCACAATCTCATTTTTGTCCACTCTATAGCCTTTATATCTAGATCCCCTTTATCTTTTCCCAAACCCAGCATAAAAATCAAGAACCCACTTTCTGTATAATCATTTTGTATATATTTATTCTCCAACAATTTCATTATTTGTACCCTTTCTTCTTGTAAGCATTCACATTGAATTATCATATGCCTAATATTTTCCATTCCTTCCTTACATAATTTGTAAACTAAATCACCCACATTTTTCCATTTATGTACAGTAATGTGATGTGATGTACTGTGACTTCTGCTTAAACAGAGTCAGAAATTTCTCAGCAACTCTCCTCACCCTAAGCTTTCCCATAATCTGCTCCATACCATCTCCACAATATAATCTTTGTCAACTCTATGGCCTTTATATCTAAATCCCCCTTATCTTTTCTCAAACCCAGCATAAAAATTAATAACCCACTAATCACTTTGTTCATATTTATTCTCCCATAACTTCATTATTTGTACTCTTTCTGCTTTCAAGCATTTACATTCAATCAACATATGCCTAATATTTTCTATACCTTCCTTACACAATTTGCAGACTAAATCACCCATATTTTTCTATTTACATGTATATTCTCTTGTTGCTAAAGATCTTGTTTGAGCCCTAAACAATAAACTACTTTCCTTACTATTATCATAAATTAACTCGCACCCAATGTTCCATTTACTTACATATATATTTAAACTCTTTTTACTCTCCATACTAGTTCTCCATCTCTCCAACTCCCTATTCTTTATTAATGCCTCTATTCTTTTGTCCCATTCATTACCACTATAATAACACTCAACAGTCCTCCTAACACAATCAACCCACCTTTTATACAAGTATGCTGATATAAATTCATTATCCAAATCTTTTGCATACCACATTACCTTCCTCACCCATCTTGTTGCCTGCCCTTTACTCATAACCCAATTAGATACTATTTTGGTTAATGTTTTATTATCCATAAACTGCAACCTACCAAACATTTTCATTTTACTTTTTTGCCTCTCTCATATAAAAACATGACCATCCCATTTCTCCTTAAATTGCCTCTTTTGCTGTCCAGACCTCTGCATCTAATGCATGTCTTCCCACTTCCCTTTGTACAGTAGCATATAGTCACATAGTGAAAACCTTAGTAATCAATTGTAAAACCATAAGAGAGTGAAGAAAAATTGAAGAACCATGAGTACTTTCTCCAAAGATCTTCAAATGAAGTACTTGAAAATTATTTACAGCAATATTAATTAAATAATTAAAAATTTTAAAAATATTATTTATTATATTTACAAAATATAGCTACTTTTTATCCAAAAGTAATTTTTTTTTCTTTAAATTTTCTTTGAGGGATACTTACATAATGTATCTGACTAATATATCTAAATAATTAATAATCATAATATTACTTACAAACTATATAAATTTATATCTATTAATTGCATTTTTAATGGAAGATGAAATGATTTAAATTTATCGGGTTTTTAACCTTAATAAATATTTTTAGTCCTATATTTATTCAATAACATGAATTAACTGACCTTTATCAAACTCTTGTATGTGTAGTCTATGCAGAAATTCATCCTAAATTCTAATTAAATAATTTGGTAATTTGTTCTATGCTCTTGCTTTGCTCATTATAATATCATTCTAAAAGAAGAGAGAAAAAAAATTATAAATATCTTTAAAATCTAATTTTGAAAAATTCACAAACCTCAAAATAATTTGTAGTAATCTGATCATGCTTTGTAAATGGAAAAATATAATTAAGAAAAAAAGATTTTTTTAAATTACTAATTTTATTTATAGTTTCAAAAATTTATTTTTTATATATAATGAATATTGTTTCATATATTAAATTAAATATTTGAAATTGGAAGCTGATAAAGAAAAAGTCTGTTATATATAAGCACATATCTAATAGCTTAATAGATGTTTGCTAAAATAAATAATAAATTAGTTCTTTGTATTATATAGGATCGCCTATATATTCCCACTAAACTTCTGGATTAAAAAAAAAATTAACGAAATTATGAAAATATTACTAAGTCATTCAAATTCATTTCTTCACAGCTACATTTCTATTTTTTTTTTTTCATATGTCATAGCATCTGCCGGGAGGCGAACCCGCAACAACCATCTGCAACTAACTGCTTGCTTGCGAGGCGGCTGCACTGACCTCTTGCCTAACAACGCTTGACAGCTACATTTCTATTTTTTACTTGTTTCTTCACAAAATGTCAGAAAATTCCTAACCTTCTAGAAAATGTATGAAATTCTTGCTAAGTTGATTAGCTTATCAATAATTCAGGACATGGTTTTACAACCAGAGATATATTCAAATCAAGATGTCTATTTGAATGCACAATCAAGAAATCCTTCCAATACTTAAAAGATTATGATATAAAAAATGGACTTTCTTTTTTTTTAAACCAACTGGATTTGTTAGATATCATTGGAGTTTGATTAACAGGTTGAGACAATATTACTCACTGCATTTATCTGTTTTAGAAATGGGAATTAAAATTATCTGTTTATCTTCTTTTAGATAACTACAGAACATGAACCATATAGTTAATGACCATCAAATTATACATATAATGGCAAAACTGAAGAACTTAATAAATCTGCTAGAGAATCTATTTTCTGGTTGAAATTTCTATAGACTTTTTGTAATAAGTTAGTTGTCTAAATAAAAACTTATAAATTAAATAAATAAAAGATGAGCCAGAACTATAGGGTAATTTTTTTTTAAGATAAAAGTTCTTATTACATATCCACCATTTTTCTCATTATAAATATTAAGACATTTCATCCAATCAATAAATGAATGGTTAATGATATCAGGAATAATAACAATAAATACTTTAATATTGTTTTATTGCAAATGTTTTACATTTCTAATTTTCTCTTTATATATTTGCATTTTCAAATGGTTCCAGAAAGAAAAATTTAGTTATGCTTGATCTAGACTTTTTATTAGGCTTTCCACTGTTGCCCATGATCAGGATATTGACAATCTTCTTTGTCATTGCTTCCTTGTCTATATATAGTCTTAAATCAATGGTTTTACATTTACTTTCCTCTTAAATTATATTAATGTATATTCTCTTGCTCATATACATTATTATTTGTCAAAATAGATAGGTTAACTCTGTACTGTAGGATTTTTGGCACCCTGCATCCTAGCTACAATCTACCATAAATGATATGAGGTAAAAACTTAAAGAATATATTGTCTTTCAATATTATCTTAATAGGTTTTAAATCCAGAACATAACTGACTTTTTCCTCCAAGTAAGTGAATACTTCCCAAGAAAGGTTAAAAGTTTTAGTAATTCTTTTTTTGAGAATAAAGTAGGTTTTAATTGGTTTAGTCAGATGATTATCAACCATATTAACCATAAAAAAAACACAATTTAAGTATAAGTAATCTTCATTCATGAGTGAAATATTATATATCTAAATTTTTTTTTTATGTTGTTTTAGTTTAAATAAATAAGCGCTTCATTTCATTTCTATTTTCAGAACTTCAATACAATGCAGTATTAAAACTTTTCCAAGAAGCTATTTGAAGTTGTTATATTTTGTTTTATTATCGTTAATATACTAAACTAGAAATGTAAAAGTTATAATTTTTAAAATAAATATCTTTATATCTTTGAAATGCAAAATTTATGTATTATTGAAGTCTATAAAAACATTTTTAAGTTTTATTAAAATAAAAAAATTAAAAATATATAGATGTATATTAATAATTTTTATTAGACGTTCATTAGATTAGAGATTATCCAATAGTGAATAATATTTCTGTAGTCTAATTTTCACTACAACACTCTCACAAAGTAAGAACTGATTTCTATCTGCTTTTAACACCTTGTGCATCTAAAGGATCATAATTTTTTTTTACATGTCTTTGGTCATATGTTTATGATTACATCCCTTCACAAGATGTTAAAATCATATAGAAAACAGTCTTTACCTTGTGTGAGAGTGATGTAGTAATAATTACACTACAGAAATATTATTTATTATTGTATAAATCATTATTTTTCATTTCATATTATTGGCATCATCACTTTATAATGAATTTTGAACATGACTTGCAATTAATATTCTTATCAAAGGTTAATAGAAACAAATAGCAAACTTCCATTAATGACAACCAAGTATGTATTACTTGATTACCTTGTTACTCTACTAAGAACTTTTGAAGTCATAAATTCTGCTCTTCAACATATATATATAGTTTTATAAAAAGTATATCAGGTATCTCTTTAAAAAAATTTAAAAATCTGAATTTCCTTTTCATTTGCTGATAGTTTTTCTCCCTAAAAATTAACTCAAAACTGAGTTTATAGTGTTATTTTTTTTATTACCTAAGATGTTATTATAATGCTAGAAATTATTCCAAATTAATAAAAGCATATATATATATATATATATATATATATATATATAAGAAATAACATTTGTTCATCATCTATAGTAGATCAACATTCCTTGTCATCCCCTTAATAGAATTTATTTTAGTATTTCAATTTTAAACGTTTTACACCATTAAAAAAGTTTATATATTCAAAATATTTTAACACAGTTATAGACATATATTCAGAGTAACTAAAAATTAATATTTTTTTCTAATTATTTCTGTCATATAAATTCAAAAGCAAGAGAAAATTTTACTGCTTTTATTGTAAAATATAATAGATATAAAATTAAATTAAAATGAATTATTCATAAAATTTTAATTAAAATAACTATTAAGTTTTATTATTTATAACTTCATAAATATTATACTAGCGATATAATAGATTGAATTTAGTTTTTTGTCTCTTTATTTATCTTTTTGACTGATTTTATAATTTTCAAGAAGTTTTATACAATATTTTGTTTGAGTTCTTTTATTAATTACTCCAGTTAATATTTTCTTTTAGTTATTACATATTCTTTAATTAAAGCTATATACCATATGAACTAAATATAATATATGTTCATAGTTATAGTAATAAAGTGAATCTTTAATAATACACTTTAATCAATATATATTATTTTTAATTAGGTATATGCTAACCAAAAAAAAAAAAAGTGTAAATAAACAACAACAAAAAAATAAATAAACATCTAAAAAAAAGTTAAAATTTGTATTGGCAGCAGATGAGTTCCATATATGATCACAATAAAAAAAAAACATTTGTAAATAAGAAATTTATTTTATATAGCATGAGGATGTTTTATAAACTGTAATATTAATAAGCCAATAAGATAATGCACATGCGCTTTGTAGATTTAACTATATAAATGAATACTCTCACTTTCCAAAGACAGAATAAAGTCTTTGTGAAAAGATAGAATGAATCATCTATCTTTTTGATCCAAACATTTATGTATGGGCAAATCTTAAGTATTTGGAAATGAGAGCATGAAGACTTTATCTTGTGTTTGGAAAGTGAGAGTATTCATTTATATCGTTAAATAATAACATTTGTAAATTTAATCAATTTTATAATATGGCAGTAGCTGTTTTTTCATTTTGAAACATTGTATTCAATCAATTTTATTAATAAGATTTATTTCATTTTATGTCTTCAACTTATTATTCCTTTACAATTTGATATACAGCATTTCATTTAATAAAATGTTTTCTTAGCACAATGTTAAAAGTTTTATGAAATTGTGATGAAGTCGGAATTTGCTAAAGGTATGGTGTGATAAATTTTTTTCTTAGTGAATAAGTGAACACACAATAAATATATATGCAAATGTGCCTTTCAGTTTATTATTAATAACTATATATTTTTTTAAATTGTGTGTTATATCTATAATCTTAATTCATATGTGCATACTATAAATGTAAAAAAGTATTTGTGTATATATATATATATATATATATATATATATACTATACATTTATATATATATATATATATATATATATATATATATATATGCATGTTGAAAAGTATGTAAATCCATAGTTCAGTAAAACATGAGCTATTATATATGGGATACAATATATGAGGAGTGTTTGGAACAAAAATAGAGCAGATATTATGGCTCCACTGAATAATCAAAGATAAATAGTAATAAGCAAATGATTTTTTCTTTGGAGTTCATATTAAGTTCAAGCAATGGGAATGACCAATCTGGAGATGAGATTTGTGATTATTGAGATCTAGAATCTGCTACTCTAACATTGCATTAAATAATTTAAATAGCAGAGGAAAATGTTAGAATTTTTCAACAGAGCAAAAATAAATAAAATATTATTTATCAAGCTAATCTACTTTTTATTGGTGAATATGTTTTTTTCCCCTCTTTCTCATTTTTTCTCTTCCTCTCCCTTCTTTTTTTCTTTCTCATTTTTCTCTCTCTATATATCTATATATGTCTATATATATATATATATATATATATATATAGAGAGAGAATTTCTTTCTCTCTCATTTTTCTCTCTCTATATATATATATATGTCAAACATACTCCAAATTCACAACTAACTCAGTTTAGCCAAAAAAAAAAAAACCCCTCTAAAACACAATCAATGGTTTTACTGCTACAAACAGACTTCTCAAGTGTATAGGACTGAAAGATAACAACAAATTTATATTAAACTTTACCCACAATTTCACTTATATCTGACCCACCAAGAACTTTTAAATAAGTTAATTGCTTCAGAGTCATAAATTTTTAATAGTAAAGATTCTTTAATTCTTTTTTTTTTTAAATTTATTTCTTTCAAACAATTAACTTATTTAAAAATTCTTTTATGTGTGGGATGTTAGTATAATTGTCGATAATGTTTAATATAAAATTGTTATCTTTTAGTCCCCCCTTATACTAGAGAAGTCTGCTTGTAGCAATGAAATTATTAGTTATGCTTTAGAATTTTTTTTTTTTTTGGCTAATCTGGGTTAGTTGTGAATTTGAAGTAAGTTTAATTATTTTCTTGACTAGTTTAGCTTTAGGCCTTTAATGTCTATACACACACACACACATATATATATATATATATATATATATATATATATATATATATATATATATATATATATATATTGTAACTGAAGAATTAATCATCAGTAAATTGGCTCATGTTGGGAAGCTTAAAACTGTGATCGAAAAGTCCTACCCTGGATCGTAACAGGCTAAAATTAAATGATACAATATAAAGCTGTTACTACATAATCCAGTCACAGTCAAGGTACACTGCAAAGATCTAATGCAGCATTACATGAAGCATGTAAATTATTTAAAAATAAATTATATGACTCTTTTAATTAACTATTCTCCTTAAAGACTAGAATTCAAAGCTACACTCCTGAATCTTAATTTATGATTTATAACTATTTGCTTCAATGACTACATCTTAAAAACTACATTCAGAACTTTAATTTATTATTTTATTTAGTTGAGACTCAATGGCAGACTATAGACAAGGTAATTAATCTATGAAACTGCTAATCATTACATGATTAACACGGGCCATTAAATCCGATAGTAATAATTATAATTAGCTCCAAAACATCATAAGTGGTAGCTCATCATGTATTCAGGTTTAAGGTATAGAAATGTTGTATAGGGTAGATGCTTTGCAATGGAAGGTAAGCAATATGTATTTTAAGTTATTTCTTCATTAACTCAAATATCAAATCAAATCAATAGCAATGAAACTCTTAGGAATAAATAAGTTTTTTTTTTAAAAAGGTTCAATTATTATATTGGCTAGCAAATTTATTATTAATTTAGGTATTAATATTGCAAATAGCAATAGAGGTAACAGATTCTGGATTATATTCCTGAATTGATAAAGCAAAGCAGCGGTGATGCAGAAGGTAAATGGGGATTTTATTATATCGTATACTTCACAAAATATCCAAGAACAAACATTAGAATATTCTCTGGATGTTTCCATAAATCTTATATACATCATCAAGGACAATATGTGCTCTAATATTTATGGTTTATTTACTACATTGGATTTCTGACTCTATATAAGACTAATAGCAATGGCACAGATAGGGTAAGTTATCAAATTAACATTTATTTACAACTCAATAAATATGAAAATAATAATTGGTTAAGAATATTCATGATTTTACATAAACAATAAATAACATAAAATACTATCACATATAATTGTTCTACATGGACAATGTACATTGGTTAAATAAGTAAATAAACAAAATAAATATCCCATGTACTTATTTCTATGCATGGATATGTGCACGGTTTCAGATAATACAATCTAAAAAATTATTACAAATGTATTGATTTTACTCTTATGAGGATGAGAATATATTCAAATAGAATCAATGGCACCTCCAATATATCAAAACCAAAAACAATGTACTTATACCACAAATTATAATAACAATGACAACAATTGGAATTGATAAACCTATGAAATTTGACTATAATGAAATATGAAATCAAAACAAAATTAAACACCAACTCAGCTAAGTCGGGATATCATATAATCTACCTATAATAAATTATGACCATAATTCACTTAAATGCCATTTTATGATTGATGACAGAACACATGAATCACATTAAGAGGAGGGAAACAATGTAAGCATCATATTGTATGGAGACTATTCAACCATACATTATATAATGAGGGTTAATGATATACCTGTGGGTGTATTAATCCAAGCAAGAAATAACGAGCAGTAAGTACAGTGTGGATTTTCTAATCATCATCAGATCAACTAGTGTAATTGCAGAATGTTCAGCAGATTAACCACAAGCACTGAAACAAACTTAAAGAATGTACAAACCAATGATAATAATTATTTTGCAGATTAGACCAATACAGGATGATATAAAGAATATAATATAAACACTTACTTCCCAGATAAAATAGAAATAAATCACCTTTATTAATCTACTAAATTGGAAGGTATGTGCTGTTTTATAAGCATGATTCAAGACCAAAAGATATAATAAAACTACTATACGGAACAATTGAAATAATGGCTGATCAAAGACCAAATGGTATGAAGGAATATTATCTAATATTATAACATGAGTATGAGCACAGAACCCTAGAAAGACACAAAGGATCAAACCATGTAGTAATAATACTTTATAGATTCATTGAACTAATCAAATTATTATACTTGATGTAATATATTGTTGGGTTTCATTTTTAGATTAAGCACATTTCATCTAACTTAATATTTGGAAACAGAACAAAACTAATATATGAAAGAAAGAGAAGAAAGGGAATAAAAAAAATATACAATAATAATAAAAATAAAATGGAATTGTATAATCTCACTGTTCAATAAATTTGAACACAAGGGGTCAAGCATACTAAATGTCAGCCATGATAATGAAGTCATCTGGAAGTAGAGAAATTTTTAAACTAGTTTTATCAAGCTATATATTTTGTACTAAAATATAAGGTTATAGTTTATATAGTTAAGAATAGCATGATATCCATGTATTAATTAATAGTTGGTTGATTAGCTAATTGACTAAGGGCTAAGTAATAGTTTAAAATATCTCACTTCAGTTCTTTATAAAAGTAATCATTAAGGAAAAAGCATTATTTACTAAGCTTGTCAATTGCTGGTTATGAGGACTTCTTTAGGTGATATTCATTTACTGAATAATTTTGAACATTTACTTGATTTGGCTAACTGAGCAAAAAAATTTTAATCCTAAATTTTAATCAATTTGAATTCAAAGTAATTGCTTTTTTTTCCTAAATATTTTCCCCACCATTTCAATGTCTAACAATCTTTTGTGATAATTTATCTTTCAATAAGGGAATTTTTGCATTATTCAGTGAGCCTGATTAATTCCCCAAAATATCTTATAAATCAAAAGTTTTGCATAAAAAATAATCAATTATAATGAGTTCCTATGGGGAAAAAATAATAATTTCTTATCTTAAATTCAAATATATAAAAACCTGATTAAAAAAATAAAGCTTGAGATTGGGAAAAAGTGTTAATTAATGAATAAACATTTTACTAAGCTTATTAATTTTTTTAAAAAGACTTAAATTGTGTGTATATATATACAATATAAAAATATTTTAATAACTATAAAAAAATTGTAATTTCATGGATTGATGTTCCACCATTTTGCATTAAGTTAAAGCATCATATGATTTTCATTTCCAATGCTTATACAAATTATCCAAACATTATGTGCTGTGATGTGATGTACTGTGGCTTTTCCTTAAACGAAGTCAAGAATATCTCAGCAATTATGCCCAGATAAACCTGTTAACTACTTAATTTTCCATTCCCCACTCTAAGTTTCCCCATATTCTGCCCCATCCCATTTCCACAACATAATTTTTGTCAACTCTATGGCCTGTATATCTAAATTCCCTTTATCTTTTCCCAAACCCAGCATAAAAACCAATAATTCACTTTCTGTATAATCACTTTTTTCATATTTATTCTTCCATAACTTCATTATATGTACTCTTTCTGTTTTCAAGCATTTATATTCAATTAACAAGCCATCCATACAGTAGTGCCACCTAGTGCAAACCATAGTAATCAATGGATGCAAGAAGGTTTATGCATAAAATCTCTATCTAGTACCTACTTATCCAATATATCCAGACTAGTTTCTAGATTGTGGCTTTCATCAGTCACAAGTCTTGAATCTGAGAGCAACACCTAGATTTTAGGATGTAAGGCAAAACAGAAACCATCTTTCATGTTTGTAGTTAACTATAAAGCTATGACTTCAAAATGAAAATTTGATAATGTTTTCAATCCAAGCTTATTCCCTGGTGACTTTGGTTCTTTAATAACCATAGTCACCGTCATCCTATGGGCAGATATGGTATAAAACAACTAAATATCACATGATAAAAATTTCCTATGATTACATAAGCTGTTAAAACAGTGAAAACCCCTCCATATAATTGTGATCATATGATGTTAAGTGGTTTAATACCATTTCTGCCTACTAAAGAACCAAAGATACTAAAATATATAGATTCATGAACTGGTTCAGAACTATATTCCTTTATAAGTGAATGAGCTTGGATTGGAAACATTTGTTTTCATTTTGGACTTGTAACTTTATAGTTAACTAAAAAGATAAAATGTAGCTGCTGAAGAGTTGCATTACATCCTAAAATCTAAGTGCAGTATTCTCAGATTCAAGCCTCCTCACTGATAAAAGGCACAAGGTAGAAACTAGTCTAGGAATCTTTGTTGCATAAGCACTAGATTGGGATTTTATTTTTGTGTTTGGTCTGGATTGCAGACTCCAACCAACAGTAATAAAAAAATATGAATACTTGGAAGTTAATATTATACCATCAATAACTACAATTTTTATATATGCTCAATCAATAATGGACTAGTCAAGACTCTTCCAGCTGTACTGGAAGCTTGCCTTGAGTTTTAGTCGAGACTCTTCCAGATGTATTGGACAGCTTGCTTCAAGTCAGCCATAGTCCTAGAAGCTTCCAGTTCTATCGTGGACTTGCCTCACTGCATACTTATTGACTATAGTAGAAACATGTTCACTGTTGGAAGTGGGTTATTGAGAGCATGTTCAGTCGACCAGGTTAGACAAACTTTCTTTGGCTAGCCTCAAAAAGGCTGATTCCCTACCTTACTGGCAGTGATCTGATTCAGAAATCATCATTGTCTGTTGGCCTATACTAACCAATGGTAGGTTTATCCATATGTTTACACATAGGTTAGTGGCAATGAATGCTGAATCCAATCAGATATGGAAGGAATCTGGACTAGTCCACTTCTGAAGGCAAGGTCAGATAAGACATTTATGCACAAATCTTCTTCCATTCATTGATTACTATGGTTTGCACTGAGTAGCACTACTATATGGAGAATTTGTTACTGTTTTAAATTAAAGCATGTTGAAAAAAATAATTAATGTAATGTACATTTCTATTATCAAAGTTGTCTTTTTTTGTAATATCTAACCAATGAAACTTAGAATTTTTATATTTTTTTACAGCATTATGAGTTGTTTTTTTTTTTTTTAAAAAAGCATCAATTCACAAATTTATTTATTTTACATAAATGCAGTCAAAATTACATCCAAAAAATGTAATGAACAGTTTATTGCTATGATTAAATCTTTTTTTTTTTTTTTGCTGATACTTTATTTTTTATGTTATAATAAAAATTGTCATTATGTTAAATATGCCAGAAACAAATTACAATATTATTCTTTTAAAATTGAGCAAAGAAATGTATTTTAAGTAATGTTTAATAACTTTTGATCATACAAAGTTAACTATTGACTATATAATGCATAAAATGAAATTTTCTTCTCTTTTTTGCCCTCAAATTACCATTGTGATAACCATATTTTATAATTACAATGATCATATTTTTAACTGCGGGCAAAATAATATTTCTGAGAATTTTAATTTAAAATTAATTGAGTGAGTACATTTTTAAAATGTATTATTAATGTACTTTGTTACTGTATGTGATCAAAGTATGTTTTTGATTATATATATTGTACTGAATGAAACTTTGCATATTTTTTTTTTGCTTTTGTAGTCATTAATGATGAAAACCCCCTTCAATTTGTATATGTCATAAGAGAAAGCACTGAAACCCCCTTCAATTTGTATATGTCATAAGAGAAAGCACTGATTGTTTTGCAAGGAAAGTGAATAAAAATTAACTAAGTCCATTAATTGTATTTTAATTCTATAATCAAAACATGATATAGTATAATATATAATGAATAAACTATATAAAGCATAGTTTTAGCATGAATTTCATGGTATTATCGTCGGATATCATAGCTTTAATGAAGTCATTATTCTATGCCATCAAGTCTTATAAAATGGGCATCTTTTTTTAAAAAAATAGTAATGTTTTAAAATAACTACAGTTAATAACCAATTGTAAATCAAAACAATGAATACAAATGTATAATATTCGCTATGATGAATATAAAAGTCGTTCATATTTTGAAGTATGCCGAATTTGTTTTTCTGATTCAAAATTTATTTTTTATAATTGTATATTAATATTATATTTGTTTATAATCATACATTTTTTGTGTGTTTAAACTTATTTTTCTTTCCATGTGTATTTTGTTTTTATATACTGTATATATTTTTCTGTCTGTTTGTTTGTATGTGTAGACTAATAACTATTAAGTCATAAAATTCAGAATTTAATGTATTTTACAATATGGAGAATGTGTTTTATGTGAATTATGTATGAGTGCGATTGATTGTTTTATTATTTTAACAACCAAGGAATATCATTTGATATGCGCTTTTATTTTCTTGAAATTCAAAAGGGTAATATGCCGTAATTATCTTCTTGGAAAAAAAAAAATAGTAACAAATCTTTTTCCCTCAAATAAAAGCAATTATATACTTGCTTGTTTTACAAATTATTTGTGTGAATAGATTTTTTTTTTAAATGTTTTTTTTTTATTATTATCGTAGTAAATATAGTTTGTGGGATTTTTATTTAAAATGTACAGTATATTGAATTACATGAATTTTATTTCCCCTGTTAATATTGATATAATTGAGAATTGCAATGGTTTATGGAATACTAATCATTAAAGTTTGAGATTAATAAAAAATCTTATTCATACTATTTTTCTTCTTCTCATGTGTCATAGCATTAGCCGAGAAGCGAACCCGCTAACCCGGGACAATTGCTTGTAAAGCAGCTGTCGCTGTTCTCTCGACCACCAATGTTTGACTATTTTGCATGGTTTTTATTTATAGTGCAGAAACTTAATTAATGAAAAAGGGTAAATAAATAAATAAAATAAATCGGAATACATTAAGAAAAATTAAAAAAATAAAATAAATGCCTAAGGTTGGGAATGTAAAAATATTGAAAGAATCGAATAAAAACATGCATACAGTCAATCCTCATTTTTACAAGATTAGATTTCTAGAAAAACTATGAATATGAATAATATGAATCAGGGATTTTATTATTTAAAAATAGGAGAGGAAAATTAGATTCTTGATGGATCATGTTTGTTGGTGGATTTTTATTGCATTATCATAAGTTCATCATTTAATATAATCCTCTTATAAAAAGCAAGTTTCTTGGAGTAGTATTCATTTTATAAATGCATTTTGATCGTTTTTTTTTTAATTATATAGTATATATAGTCTTTAGGTCTACCAGCACACTTACTATCTCTACTCATTTACTCAATCATACATCAGCATACCATAGAGACATTATTACAAATATTTTGAAATAAAATAAAAAAAGATGGAAATGTTTAACAGAGAAAAGTATTTTAACATGGACAGGAATAAAACTGATCATATAATGTTACATGACCATGAAGAAGTGTGAGAAGCAAAAAAAATACATTGTACTGTTATTTTTTATAAATGAACCATGCATAAACATGGAAAACATCACCAGTGAGAATTGATTATATTTTTTCCTGATGAAATTAAATTAAAAAATTGGATTAGATAGATTTTTATAAATAATTGAATTATGAAGGATAAATCAAAGATAAAATTTTATTGAAGAGGAATTTATGAATATTTAAAGATCAATGCTGAGATAAGAAAAAGTCTGGAGTGATAAGAGTGAATAAGTGATTATAGTGATGATGAACTAACAAGACATTACACAATCTAGTAATCTATACTATATATACATATTGTAAATATTCATGACAACTATTTGATATTTTAATTCACCCAAAATTTCTAGGATTTTTTTTATATATATTCTAATTTAATTCTCAAACTTTTTTATTTATTTTTTTTTTTTTTCAGTTTTAGAACTTTAAAAAAAATCCTCAAAATACTTTCAATAGTCTTTGATCAAGACCCATAATGTATTATTTTCCAAATAAAATAGTTAAATTGCATCTTTATAATGTCTAACCTGTTCCCACTACATTTAGTCTCACCACTGTCTAATTGTTTAACTCGTGCTATTGTGACTTTTAATATTTTATTTGCCTATTTATGCCTATATATCTTCTGAATATGTAAATCACATATTTATTTCATTATATTACTTTAAATGATATTGTTTTATTTCAACTTAAGTGATTTTGTAAACATGCTTGTTGTTGCTGTGTGTTGCATTTATTATAAACTATTGTGCACTAACATTTTATTAGTTTGCTGCTTATTTTGTTATCAGTAGTGATATTTAAAGATTTCAAAAAGTTTTTTTTGATGATCATTGAATTATATACTTAGTGGTTATTGAGAATAATTTGTAATAGGTCTCTAGTTATCACTATTATAAAGTATAATTACATATTATATAAACAAACTCTCTATTAATTTCTATCCTGATTGTGTTCTCTGATCAAAAGTAAATTGAGATAATTAGGTATAAAGTGATAACATTTACTCACAATCAGTAATTATTTTCCATTAATACTACCTTATTTATAGTATCCTACTTTTTAAAGCTACTTTACAAACTTTATTAAACTCTGCTTCATCAAGAAGTAAAAATAGATAAAACAATCTTTTAAATATTACATGAGCAGTGAAAAAGAAAGTACCATCCTAGACAATGCCTTGTGATAAAGATTTTCAGTTTTCCTTCCTTATTATAGACTTACTGTTCAATAGTTAAATAGCTAACTGGATTGGCTAAGAGCTGATAATCTAAATGAAAAAAAAAATACTTTTTTGGAATCTGAAAAAATCGCATATTTATCTGGATTTGAATCAGTCATAAGCATGGTAGATGAATACACCAAAACATTATGACAAGAGCACCTTTAAAAATCTATATTTACATACATATATGCCAAAAATAAATATTCAATCTATATAACATTGCTACATTCAAGCATAACAGTGAATCAATTTTGTTTTGATATATTTATAGATATAATATTTTCAAATAGTAAAAATGTTCCTCTCCTACCGATTCAATATGTTCTCAGCACATATATACTTTTCTCATTTGTAAATCTAGATTTAATTATTTGCAATTTTCTCTTTGATGTTATCTGTGCCTTTAATACCTAAACTTCTATAGATAAAATAATTTATACTTTTTGCCAACAGCTTTATTTTTTAATTGCTTTTCATGCCTTTATTCTACAAAATTTTATCTTAATCTTAATTTTTTATCCATTTTGCTTATCAATTATTATTTTTTTATCTTCAAAACTTAGTGCATTAAATATTATCTATATATTTACTATTAATTTTTTTTAGGTTATATATATATGTATATTCTTTTTCTTGTTTGGTCAAGCAGCATAAATGCTAGTGTGTTTACAATTGCGTACAATTTATAAATTATATTGACTTTACTAACTTTGTAAACAAAAAATGACTATTAAATATATACAATATTTAAAATAGATAATAATATTGGCGAATTTTAATCTTCTAATACAAATAATATGAAAATCCTTTACAACTCAGCCTTAGTAAAGTCATTTTAAGTAATATTTACTGAGGCTATAACCTCGACAATATGCGTATAACATGCGATAGTAGGGACCTCTACAGGTGTTTTAACCACAAGCTTGCGCTCTGGAAGAAAAGAGGGGAGGTCCCTACTATCGCATGTTTTATACGCATATTGTCGAGGTTATAGCCTCAGTAAATATTACTTACGTAATCAATGTGCGTTTAATAAATTTATAAAGTCATTTTAATAAATGTATAAATAATGCCCCCTTATATCAATGTAATAAATTAATCAGGTAAAAAATGATTTCACTTTCACTCAGTCTCCAAATTGTTTTGTGGATACTAGACTAATAATTGTTATTTTATAATATGAAATATTGTATTAGTGGCATTCTTAACAAAATACTGACCTAACTGGTTCACTGTTTCAAATCACAAAATGTGAAATTTCATTTCTATGAGATGTAAATTAAATAACATTTCATAAAGCAATATATAGTCTTACTAGTATCCTGTGCAAAAAATTTTTTTGCAGGCATAACTAAGCTCCCCCCCCCCAATACTCTATGCAAAGCTTGATTGTATCTATCAAATGCTGATAAAAATGAAATTGATTAATAAAAATTAACTAATCCTAAATATATTTTTGAACGAACTTTATTGATTTTTAACAACTTTATAAATAAAAGCTTTTAAATGTGTAGTAATAATAATAATCTTTAAATGCACATAGTATAATAATCCAATATAAGTTACTCCTTTGGGGGTCATTTTAATAAACTTCCAAATAATCCTTTCATTCTATTGGTGTAATCTATTAATCCATTAAAAAATAAATCCACTTTCATTAGGTTTTTAATTTGTTTACAGAGTTTTTAAAATCTATAGAATTTATGTCTGGATTATGATATGAATTTGTAGGCTGTTTAGATGGAGACTTTATGAAGTATCAATGATTGATCTATTATTTACATCAGATGTTGGAGACAATGAAAATGAATTCATTTTTTATCAGATTAGTAGATTCTAATTATACAAATATTTGTCTTATAAAAAATTATTATAATATGCATATCTGTCAATTATTTCTTTACTAATGTTATAATTTATATATATAAATAAAGGAATAGAGCATCAATAAGAACATTATGAATTTAATTATAAAATTTATTTTCAGTTGTTAAAGTACTGAATTATTTGCTCTTTGCATATTGCTTTGAAAGACTTTAAATCATATTAAATGATTTATAATTTTTACTTTAATTTTTTTAATATATTTTAAAACTTAATTTGTCTTATTATGAATATTTTTTATCATTCGCCTTAAATAGTATATCCCATAATAGTGTTTGCCAATATCAAGAATTTTCTTATTAAAATATTTTCTATTTAAAATAGATCACTTTTTTTAATTAAAAACTTTTCATATTTTTTTATTACCTTATATTAATTATTCAATAGTAACATTCAATTTCTAACATCTTTTGTTGAAATACTAAATTGATTACAGTTAGCTTATAATTAAAGTCTAATCAATTTGCATAAATTTGCATTAATATTATAGTTCTTAACTAAACTCCAGTAGCCATAAATATGGGACTATAAACTGTCCTGAAAGCACTGTAAAATGAGGTTTATAATTTATATAGCAATACAAAATAGCTTGATACTTTTAATAATACTTGAATGACAATACCAAATTTGTTGTATTGTATTATTTATTTCAAGTGCAGAACAAAATGCTTCATAAACTATCACAAATATCTTTGAACTATTGTCATATTATGGCCAATATAATTCTTATTGGTACACGTGAGGTTTCAAGTAAACTAAGATAGTTTCAAGGGTCTATAATCTATTGAAGATGTGTTAGTTTTTAAAATAAAATTAATAAACTGATTGTCAAATTTTAAAAAATGAATGAATTCCAATAAATTTTATTAAGAAGCTTTATTTCAATTTTTTTTTTTTTACTTATAACTTGGGCAGTGATAAGACACTCTTAATATTGTTATATTTTGGTTCAGTTCAGTGTGTTTCTTTTTTGTCAACAGTTTTTTTTCTTTGATAAATTGTCATATTGATAAAAATTTGGGAACTTTCCATCATAAAATGTGATGCAGTGGATTATTTCCAAAAGTATGAGATTCTGCCATCTTGAAAAGTGTGCATTAATGGTCATAATATGATTGCTACTGACATGAATAAAATGTAAATATTGTATTTATATATTTTTTTTCATTTTTCTGTTAATAAGTTAATCCAAAAAAAGAGAGGAAATAAACTACAAATATTTTAATTCATTTTTCCACAATGATTTTTTAAAAAAATAATAGTAATAAAAAATAAAAATGTAAATATTAAATATGATGTTTCCTAGCAGGCATTTTTTTGTAAACATTTTGTGGGGACTCCCAAAACAGTAGATTTATCAAAAATACAGGTTGTCATCTTGGTTTACTTGAAAACTCACAAGTACCTTCTTATTTTGTGGATATTGTTTAAAAATTAATTCCATGAGATAAAATTAATGTGTAAATTATTGTCAATATCTTTGAGCTACTATCATGCCATTCTGTCAAACAATGGTGTGCTTTTTAATACTGTCTGGCTTTGATTTTAAAATTGCTTCCATTTATATATAAACATGAGACAAAAATACAACAGTATTAAAAAATACCACAGCACTGCTGTTTGAAAGTAGTAAAATCAACTAGAATTAGTAAATATCATTTTTATATATATTAAAAAAAGTTTTAAAAGCTTATAGAATATTATAAGTATAAAAATATTATATAAGAAAGACGTAATTATTACACAGAAGCAATGCTTTTCTTGCATGCATCCCCCCCATTATTCCTTTATATATTTAAAAATAATGAGGGTCTTTAAATAGCCTACTGTATAGAAAATGCATCTTCAGTAGCATCTCATAGAGAAATAGTAAAGGAAAAAAAAATTCACTTAATAATTAGAAGTTGGTAAGGGCTTGAATGGTTTTTCATCTTTATTTTACCTTTAGCTAAAAGTACCTCATTTACTTATCAATATTGATGATAGTTAATTGAAATGAAAATTATAAGCCTGGTGGCAATTTAAAAAGTTTTAAATTTACCTGGTCTGGATTTAAACTTAGATCTTAGACATAACAGATATTAACATTCTATCATAATGTTCTTATTTTAATATTACTTATTATGATTTTATAAATGTATTATAAATTTGGCATGATTATATATGTCATCTATTATCTAAGACGACGGATTGTTAATATTTTCAGAAACATGTGATCTAAATGTGAAATTAGCTCAAATTATCTATTAATCAAAATTAACTGGAATTGAGTAAACCCATTTTCTTCCTAGTTTTTTTTCTAGAATTTTAAATATATAAAATGTTACGAACTATTTATATACACTGTAATCATTTCCTTTTATTACTTTATATTAGAACGTTTTAATTTTTTTAATGTTTTCCTGAAAGTTTGTGGTGATGATAATTTAGTTGCGTTTATATTTTAAGGACTATTTCGATCATCAAATATTAAGTATTGAATGTCTTTAGAAAAATTTAACTTTATTTGAATTTTCAATTACATTCAACTGTTAGTACTAGCACACAGGTTAATATATGCACTATCGTGTGTGCTATTATTAACAGTCGAATGTAGTTGGAAAATTTAAATAAAGTTAAATTTTTCTAAAGTCATTCAATATTTAATATTAGATGATCAAAATATAAACACAATTTTAATTTATTTGTTTTGTGCACTGCTTTTTACTTTTAATTTTATTCACCATGTTTTGTTTTAGGATTTTAAATTATTCATTATATAAATAAAATTTCTTCATTAAAATATCAAAATTTAATGATTTATTATGGTTCTTTTAAAAATTTGTTTTGAGTATATATATTTCGATTTATTTAATATATGTTATATATGTATCTAAATTTTGTCTCATTAAAACAAAGATTAGTAGTATGTTAGTATTGTTTTTTTAATGTATATAAAAAGAACTGTTTTAGTGTAAGAAAGTAAAAGGAATAAATTATAGTTTAAAAATATATATACCAATATTAATATTTTTTTTTTAGAATGCAATTTAACATCTATTAAGAATTATTTAAATTGACATCATAGTACTAAATAAGACTAAAATCCCAGTTTTTTCGTGTCATAAACGAGTTTTAACGATATTTTAAAGTATGATTTCATCCCCCCCCCCCCCCATTATCAATCCAATATAGACAAAATCTTTCAGTGTTTAATCCCGTTTTTTTTTTATTTATTGCTTTTCTCCTCATATTTTTCCAGAAAATCTTATTTCATCTATTCGTTTCAAATATGGTCATTTCTAAAAATATTTAAACAATTTATTCAGATTTTGTTTAAATTAGATTATTTATATATTGACTTCACGTCTAAGAATATCTTCAATCTATCTTCATTTTTTAACAATGCCAGTGATAAGTCTTTATTTTTTCATTATTATTTTAAACTAGAAGATAAAGCATTCAAACTTCCACAATTCAATATATGATGAATTGTTTCTCCATGAGGGCAGATTTGGATTAGATGTTTTTATTTAGCAGCGAACTATTTAAAAACTATTTTATTTATATATATTGTCAAGATTTTTTTATAATTATGATAGAAATTCTGGAATTGGTTTGATTTTTAAAATTTTGGCAAAATTGTATTCAAATAAAACAAACCAATCTCAAAAATGTACACAAACGTTTTAATGTACTATAATGTATAGATTATGTAGAAATTATTGCATAAATTATTTTAAAGTAACTAAAACTAGATAGATATTCATTTTTGGCCAATAATTGGATAATTAGTTGAATTGTTTATCGACTGGATATTCAGAGACAATATGTATTTCAAGCTACCTTAAAATGTGAAATTAATCCAAGTTTACTCAGCCCAAATTTGCATATGTTGTCAAGATTTGAATATCATAAGTAATAGAGTTGAGCAGTGACCATGAATTTTTAGCTTTCAAGTTGGCCATTCTTTTGCTGCATTAAATACAATGAACCAGGGTGACATAAAAATATTGCTTAAGGTATTATACTTGCTAGTTATTTATTTGAATATTATAAATTATAGTACATTTCATTTGCCACATTGAATAATAAAATATATTTCAAATAAAACAATTTTAAAATTTGACAAACCATCAATAATTTTACTTAATCTTTTAGATCTTTTGTAATTTGCCTTTGGTTGTTTAACATCATTCTCTTTATAAATCCACAGAATTTTAATAATCTAAAACATTTTAATCATATAATTTTTATTATTCTAATAATTTTAAAAAGCATGTAAAATATTAAGATTATTAAATATACAGCAATGAGAATATATAATCTTATTCTCATAGCAGTTAATGTTTTTGATTATTTTGAACAGTCATTTTCAGTTTGCTTTCATATATTAATTAATTGAATTTTTAGTATGATTAATAATAAACTGGAAATAAATAGAATGAGTAGACTTTGGGGTAATTTATTATAATTTGAAGAAAAGGAGATCTCAGATTTCCTATGAGATAGTGCAAAAATAAAAATAGAAAATTAAAATAGTATTTATATTAATAATATTAAGCCAGTTTTGAATAGAAATTTGGGCCTGAAAAATTTTTTGATATAAAATGTTAATATAAAATAAAAAAATAAAAAATTTAGTTGTATAAAAAATAAGAGAGAGCTAATAATATAAATGTAAAATTTAAAGAGGGGGGTACTAAAAATATAATAGTAAAATTTTAGGAGATATAAAAGGTGTTTAAAATAATAATATAAATTAAAATAGATTATAAATTATTGAATGAATAAATTATAAATATTGGTTGTTAGTAAAATGAATAATAATAAGTTAAAATATAAAAGCTATTAATTTAGAGGTAAGTATTATAAGAATAAAATAAAATAAAGAATTAAAATAGAATATGTATAGGAAATTTTTTAATTAATAAATATAGAATGTAAAAAAGGGTAAAAAGATGAATAATAATAATAATAATATAAAATATAGAAATTATAAAATGTATACATAGAATGTAAACTATATGTTCATGTATATTTATATGTTTGTATTCTGTTGTAGTTCTGAAGAAGATTGCTGGGGCAATCGAAACTGTAAACTGTAAAAGAGGGTGGTAAATAAAGCATTGTGTAACAGTAGTAATGTTCATGAATGATTTAGTATTATATGAGATAGTGCAAACTAGAGTAATCTATGGTTATCAAATGCATATATGATTGCTATTCTCAGAGTAATTTCTGATTCTTAGTCTTTATCTATGAAGCGTGGAATTCAAAATTGAAATGCATATATGCATCCAAAACACAATCTTTAATTTTATTTTTCCTGTCAAAATGAGAACCTGAAATTCAAATCAGCCTAAGAATTTTGAACCAAATCAACCTGATTGAACAGTTATGTAAATATGAAACTAGTTCAATAGTTATACATTTTAGTGCCTTTATTTCTTGGTTAACTGTAAATTCATTGTTTCTCTGGCTAGAGAAATGTAACAAAAATCACCAATCACTCAGTTTAACCAATTAAACCAAAGCAGCTCTCCAATTTACTGCCCTCTAGTGTTATGATAGATTAATCAGTGATTACCTGATGATACATATATAATTCCTATTTTTAGTACTTGAAACCCAATTCTCCGATTAGTTTCTGACTTTTGCCCTCACCAATGAAGCCTGGGACTTAAAGTTGGAAAAGTGTATATAATGTATTCAGTAATTCCACTTTACCTATCAAACTTGGAAATTCAAATCATTGTAAAGTTTTAAACCAAATAGATTAGAAACAGTTTCAGCATCTTCATGTTGTAATACTTTCAGTTCTTCATTAATTATAGGTACCTTATTTCCCTGGCTAGGAATCTAACAAAAATCACTAAATATCTGGCTTTATACATAAAATAAATCACTAAGGATAGAAATTATGTATACACACACATCGGGCAATCATTGATTATTCTAACTTAAATTATATGGTAGTAAAATGAAGAGCTGCATTTCAACACTCAACTAATAAAATACTAAAGATAGAAGTTATATGTGCATATAGTGATCGCTGATTATTCCAGCTTACACTAGATATCAATAGGATGGAGAGCTGCATTTGTTTTATTGATTAATCTGGATTTTGGGAGATATTTGTTACATTGCTATAAGATGCCTACAAAACTATTCAAGTATATTGATTTGAGTTGAAAACCATAGACTCATTTGAATTTTAAGTTTATAAGCTTGCTGGTAAGGTGGAGTTAAATATAAGTTACTGAATGAGTATATGTATTCCTCTAATTTTGAGTCCCAGGTCTCTTTGATGAGAGTAAAGTGCAGAAACCAATCTGAGGTTGGAGTCTCAAATACTAAAGAATAATGATTATATATGTGTGTGTGTGTGTTATTCAATGACTACTCTAGCTTACCCTAAATAACAGAAAAGTGAAAAATTGTTTTTCTTTCATTGGTTAAGTTGGGTGTTTGATGATTTTTATTGTAATTTGTAAAACATGAGTTTCTCTTGTTTCTGTTAGTAAGAATGTAAATATTTAATTATATTTGAGTATTATATAAATATACTACCCTGTCTGGTTTAGTGCAATGGTTGAGTAGCAGACTCTGGAGTTCAAAATCCATAGATCACTACTCTGATAACTCAAACTTCCAAATTCTGAGCAATAAATCATTTGATTATTTTTTTTATAACACTTTATTTTTAAACAGCATTTTGTTAATAATTTTTAATCAGATTTTTGATATTAAACGTTGATTTTTCAATATCTCCCCACCACCACCACAAATATCCAAATATTATGAATTCTCTGTATAATGTATGATTTTTCAAAGTTTTATAAATCTATTTAAATATTACATTAAACAATTCTAAGCACATAGGTATATATAGAAATGTTGTCATCATATATCTAAAAAGAAGGATTTTGCATATTTGTCTCATAAAGTGTTCCAAGTACTTTCTCCATTGTTTTACCCTTGAGGCATTCATAATTAATTCTTCTTCATTAACTATCTTATTTATTATTCTACTGCTCTTCTTCTTACATGCCTAAAATCCTTTGTCTCTAAATGAATAGCCAGTTCACTTTTGGTTCTCCATAATTAATACCATAAATAGTCATTTTTTTTATTTTTGTCTAACTACTTCAACATTTCAAATTCTATCATTTCAAAATTTTTATTTTATTTTTTTCTATTCTCCAAACTTTTATGCTCTCAAAACCTCTAGTTTTTTACTTTTTTTTTTAATTGTCCAAGTTTTTTCTCTATATAAAATCACAGTCCAAAACAATGCAATTAAGAAACTCTTTTCATTTGCAATTTTATAAGGTATTAGTGAAATATGTATTTGTTAATATGACTAATAGCCATACAATTGGCATAGTAAAAATATGATGTGTAGTAAGATCAGTATTTCAATCCTTTTACTTTACAAAAGTAACTCCTATTATAAGTTTGAATAATCAGTAGACACTAGATATTAGCTTTGTAAATGAGGAGAATTAGATTACCACCTATAAATCTGGAAGCTAAATTTACTTTTTTTATATTATTTGAACTAATAACCTAAGATTCAAATACTTTAGGGTTTTGAATCCAAATTAGCTCCCTTAACACTTGATTTACAATTATAAATTTGAATGACCTCAGTTTTATACTAACTTTAAGTATATCTTTAATCTTTTAGAAAATTCAGTGTTTTCACTGGTAAAAATCAATATTAGGAAATAATTTTGCCAATTCCAACTAGTATCTGTTGGTTGATCAAGCTTAACAATAAATTCCAAGTAGATTAAATAGAATGAGTGATTACTGCTATTTCAGATGTTGAAAATAAACAAAGAAAGGCATGTGATATAGTGTTTGTTTATAACACAATATGTACTGCCATATTTTTCAAAGCTTGTTTTTGTGTAGATATATTTTGTATGTGTATATGGGAGTGAATACCATCATTTTAATACCATGAAACAAAATAAGTATGGTCAAAATTATTTTACATTCTTAAACTAGATTAACAAATTTTTGGCAAAAATATAAAAAAGAAACTAACAGAAATTATAATATATAAAGAATTAATATATATTATGCAGCTGTATTACTATATAAATTTATATATAATTAGTTGCTATTTATTTAAAAATGGCCATCTTAACTCTAGAAAAAGAGAAAGGATAATAAAATAAATTAAGAATAAATTTTGTGGTGACTATAAAAAAACATCATCTGTATATCACAAATATATTCACATCTTTCATATACTAATCCTTTAGACTGTTTATTTGATCTTTTGTGATGCTGTTTCTTAAACATTTTTGATAGCGAATTTTTTTTAAAATAATAAAAACTTCAATCTGCTTGCACAATGTTCATTCTCTATAATATTCTGCCCTCCATCATATTTTGCCAATGAAAGCAATTAATGTTACATCTGTTTGAGATATCTTTGATATAATCTATAATATAAGGATCTGACTCTCTATTGAAAATTGTGCTTAAGTTCATTATAAAATACTTTTTAGGAAATATATTGCTGAAGAATACACCAATTGATTTTATGATTTAGTCATCATATATATATACACACCAAAGACATATTTTATTAGTGTATGTTTTGTGGTTTATCAGTTATTGAGAATTTCTGTCAGTTTTTTTTAAATATATATTTTAAAATCAGTATACATATGTTATTTATGTTGTGCATGATATTATTATTAATAATAAAATTAAAACAAACAAATTATAGACTGTGCTTTTGGTGTACATTTTTTCCTTATCAATACTGAGAGTAGCAGAATACTGGTTTTTTTTACAGTCAACATATCAAACAACAACCATAAAACTAACCCTTACTAACTGAGACTTTTTTTATTCTCTGGCTTTTAATTAAAACATCACATGATCATCTTTTCTTATGCTTATCAAAGTGTTAGCTGTTAAAGCAACAGCAAATTTCTACATACAATAGAGCCATGTGGTATAAGCTCTAAAAATGAATAGATGATAGAAAGTTGTGCACAATAATTCCTATCCAGTGCTTTTCTATCCAGTATACCCAGACTAAATGGATAGAAATTATTATGCACAAACTTGTAATATCTGTTGATTCCTAGAACTTACACTAGGTGGCTGTATTATGTGGAAAATTTTGTTACTGTCTTAAGACATTTCTTTACTACTGACTACTATTTGGTGAGCTAGATTGGTTGTATGCTGGCTATAGCTTGTGTTGAAAATCCTAACTATCTGTACAAAATACTCCAACTTTTTAAATTTGAATACCATGCCATGAACAAGACATATAAAGTCAATATACATGCATTAAAATTTAAAATATCCATACAGAGTTTATGCAAGTAACTACAATTTTCTTTATTTTTAAGGAATATTTTAACTGAATTAAAAAATCATGATCATTATTATAATTCCGATCAGTCATTTTTCATTTTTTTAAAGAATCTGAAGATTTAAAAAAAAAAAAAAAGATAAAGAGTATTCTTTGATAACAAAAAAAAAAAGACTGGATAGTAATAATCTAAAATCATAATAGTGATCATCTAGTGATAAAAAAATAGTTTCAGAACAGTAAACATGTAAAAGAAATTCTTTAGTTATATTATTCTTATTTTTGGTCTCTTGCCAATAATTGATATGTAATGTGGCTGACTATCTGTCATCAGAAGTTAACTATTTAGAAAATAATCTTTTTTCCTCACTAATTACTATTTTGCTTCTCTAAAAGGTAAGCAAGAAAAAACATCAGCTGAAATGTAAAGTGTGTTAATATGTAATTTACTTCTTATATTTTCCATTGAATGAATGAATTTATATATTAAACAGAAAAATGGATTGAAGAGTGCAGTATATTTTGAATTTAACTCTTTCACTACTATATTAAATGTTTTCATTTGAATTTTGAAAAATTTATATAAGTATATGTTGTGAGTGATCTGCTGAAATATATATTTTAGAATTTTGCAGAGTCTGTTAATATAAGTAATATTATGACAAACTAACAAATTTTCCATTTAATATTCATTATAAATTACCATCCAGAATTATGAGGTGCCATTATGTCTGACATTATTTTTATTTATGGCCTCTATAATAATTTGTAGAAAATTACAGTCTTTTACAAAGCAACATTTAATGAAAACTGAACTAACCTCTTGCAGGATGTGTGTTTCTGTCAGTCAAACCTATCATCAGCTGCTCAGGAGACTAATTAAGATCACATCAAACATAGCACCTTAATTTCTATTTAAGTAAATTCACAACATTAAATTTGATATTAAAATTTGAACATTAGTTGTTAGTGTAAATTTCATGATCAAACTCATTTCTAAATAGCTTTCTTTTTGAAGAAACATTTAAATATGTAAATATTAATTAATTAAATACCATATAAATATATGATATATCAACATTATTTTATTTATTCTCTGTGTAGTAATTTATGGAAATTTACAATCTTTTATATGGCAACATTTAATGACAATTCAACCAACCTTTTGTTGAAAACAAGTTTCTGTCAGTTAAACTTGCCATCATCAGCTGCTCATGAGACCAATTAAGATCTCAGTAAAAATAGCAACGTAATTTATATTTAAATAAATTCACAACATTCAATTTGATATTAAAATTTGAAACATTAATCGATAAGGTAAATTTCATGATCAAACTGATTTTTAAATAACTTTCTTTTTGAATAAACATTTAAATATGTAAATATTAATTAATTAATTACCATATAAATACATAATATATCATTATTATTCTTTTTTACTTTTTATGTAGAAATTTATATTTGTTTATATGACATTTGATAAAATTTAACTAATCTCTTGTTGAAAACAAGTTTCTGTCAATTAAACTTGCCATCATCAGTTGTTCAGATGAGTTTTTATCACATTAAACATAGAATGTCAGTTTCTGTTTAAGTATATTTCAAATGTTCAATTAGATATTATAGTTTAAACATGAATTTTAACATTAATTTAATACTAGTCCGTTTGCATGTGTAGCGCAATTGTCCTCAAAGCTGTAAATTAATAAATTAATAAACACGAATGAGTATGCTTAGCTCTTTTGAAGGGTCCAGCCTTCATAATCATAGCTTGTCTGCTAATTCACAAAATTAATTTAATTAAATTCTTTTGTGTATTGGCTTAATATTAACTGACAAGACAAGGTTCATAATCAAATATTTTAAATAGCTTGCGTTCAAATAAATATATGATGTTTAATTAATTAATATTTCTACATTTAAATGTCTATTTGAGCTTGTAATCAAACGCATTTTTAAATAACTTTGCTTTCAAATAAACATTTAAATATGTGAATATTAATTAATTAAATGTCAGTTGAAAGAAAGAGTTTGATTGTAGATTTTTCTTTATCAATTAACATTAAGCTAATACAAGAGAGGGGGAGGAGTAATTCAATCATTATTAAAATTCCCATTTATATTTTAATATCAAACTGAGTATCATGAGTGCACTTAAATAGACTTTTGAATTGTTATGTTTTATTAATATCAATTGGTCTTCTAAGCAGCTGATGATGTCAGATCTGATTGGCAGAAATAAGTATTCTACAAGAAATGGATTGTTTGGCTAACATTGTTTTATAAAGGACTTGTAAGTTTTTATAGACTAGTGTAGAAGGAATGTAAACATTCCATATTTATGTTGCATTTAATTAATTAATATATTTGAAAGTTATGTTTTTTACAAGTGAATTTGATTATAGGCTCCACCTTGACAACATTAAGCCACTACTAAAGGAAATTTTATTTAAATTACCACTAAATTCACATCCCAATTTTAATATCAAATTGAATATTGTAAATTTACTTATAAGTTGCTATGTTCTATGTGATCTCACCTGGTTTTCTGAACAGATGATGATGGCAGGTTTAATTGCTAGAAACATATATTCTGGAAGAAGTTAAATTTATCAAATGTTTCCATGTAAAAGAAAATAAATTTTTGTGAAATAAAATAATGTTAAGATTCTACATATTTATGCACTGTTTAATTAATTAATGTTTACATATTTAAATATCACAAAGAAAGAGCTTATCATTATATATAAATAAATATAATTCTTGTTTTAATATTATAAGAGGTAAGGAATTGTATTTCTAAATAGATGCATAAAAATAGATTTATGAAAATTAATAATAGCAGTTTAAATTATCAAAAAAAGTCAGTGCTCCAAAAATATCAAAATAGTAAATAAAACATTTCAATTCAGCATATTTTGAAAATTCTAACAGAAATTTTTTTTAATATAGTAAATAACAAATTTTATTATAATTTATAATTAAAAGTAAGATAGTAAATAAAAAAATTAATACTACATACCATAAAATTAATCATATCAATGATAATAATATGTATAATAACATAATTGTTTGTGGTTAAAGTATTATAAAAATCTGGTTTTGATATTCCCTATTTTGATTTATTTATTAAATCACAAAATATGTGTTTAATATCCCTGAAAATGTTTTATATGTAAGAGATTGAAATGTAGGAATACCACTGAAATAGAAGTAAAACAATAGTTTTCAGAAAATGTGAAATTAACGAGAAATATTGATAAAAATAATATACATGTAAGCAGTAGTCCAACTGCAACAACTGTAAATATAATCTCTCCTCTCCTAGATGATATTTTACTTTGTTTCTAATATTTTCTTTCTCTGATTGCAAGTATGATCTCAAAAATGAAAATAACATTTGCAAAAATGCACCAAGAGAAATGGCTTACAATCAGAGAAAGAAAATATTAGAAACAAAGTAAAATATCATCTAGGAGAAGAGAGATTATATTTAAAGTTGTTGCAGTTGGACTACTGCTTAATCAGGAAAGTGAAGAGTGTATTTTTGTACAATTTATTAGCTTATAACTATTTTTATTATATATATATGTTTTTTTTTTGTTTTTGATAAAATTTTACATCAAAGCGAAATATGAATTTGTATTAAATATAACAAACAATGTATCAAATTACTCTTCCAGACTTATTTTTAATTTATACATTAGGAACAGTAATCTATTCCAGAATCATCTATTATAATCTTGAGTAATTGGTGGATACTACATAGGAGTGCTATGACAACTTTCCAAGACTAATTTTTGGCTAAAAGTAATTTGGCTATGGTACTATCATTTAGTGTCCATTAATTATTTAAGCTTACAGTTGATGGTTTTGGGGTAAATAGACTAGATTACTTCATAACATATATATATAATATCTTTCAAGAAACAAGAAATTGATATTTTATGAAGAGTGTGGATTGTTTGTATACATAAATGCATATAAGCATCAATGTTGCAACTTTATGTAAAGGTTCAAATTTTTTTGGAATGAGGAAGTAGCACTTTTTTTTTAATTTTAGCATGTGTGTTCTATGATAAGAGAAAATACTAAAATAGAATGAACTGTATTAATTTTAAAAGTTTATGAACATCAAGTGTTAAAAATAAAGTTGCTATTATTAGCATTATAGCCCACCCTTCTTTGTAATATTCATAGTTATGTTGGCTTGTAACATTGTAGAAACATGTATGACAGCTACTTTTTTTTTTAAAAAAGTAGTTTTATCAGAAGTGTTCAAAGGCAACCAAGGGATAGATAATATACAGTACATAGATGCCCTCTAGATATCTCTATAAAGACTTCTCCATGAATCTTATTAATTAGGAAAAACTGTGGGAAGGTTGCATCTTGTCAAACATTCCATTGCAATATTTACTAAATAAAGCATATCAAGGAGTCTCTTTTCTTTCAGTTATAAAATAGAAATAGGGAAACTGTTTGATTGAGCAGCAATATTAAATTTGATCAGTCATCCTTCTGCATGAATGTATTAAAACTTTAGAATAGTTTGATTATTTTAGGAGTCACTCACACAGAAAGATATTGGTTCAAGGAACATGAAATTAAACTTGCATCCTCTTCTCTGGCCATTCTGATTTAAATATTATTCAACTTGTATAGGATAGTATTAAAAATATTTTTCATAAACATCTCACTGACACTTCTTGGGATATTTTTCATGAAATGTAGCATAAAATATTGATTTTAGTGTAACACTAACCCATCTTATACATGTTTTAATTGTTAAAATCAATCAACATTTAGACAATCCTAATATCAATAACAATCAATAATCTCAAACTGTTATCAAGACAACCTCCTTTTAACAATAGAGGTGGAATCCCACCTTTATTTATGATCCAATATATTTATGTAGACATTTAAACTATTGATATAAGTATGTTTCTTAGTTTATGTATATATAAATGAAGGTCTTCCTGAATGAAAGATTCTTAGATTTGATTAGTTTCTTAATCTAGATTTCACCTGAGTAGACAGTTCAGTGTTTTTTGTTGTTTTTTTAAATTGAAAAACAAAATGCATTGCACCTGTCATGAGATTGAGATTACGTACAATTTTTCCTGATTTATGGAAGGTTTGCTGTTCTATCATATTTGTTAATGCAGTTGTATCTTTTTATAATTTCAATGGATTCTGTGACTGTTCTTGATAGTACATATTGTATCTGGATTAGATTTTTTTCTCATGTGTCATAGCATCAGCTGGAAAGCAAACCCACTAACCCAGGACAACTGCTTGTAAAGCAGCTGTCACTGACCTCTTGACCACCAATGCTTGACTATCTGGATTAGATTTTTGTGTAATCAAAATTCATGTCATGGCAATATTCAAAACATATAGAGTAGAGCACATTTTTAATAGATTTATATAAATCAAATAATTAAAAAAAAATCTTAATAGAAAATATAATGAACAAAGTTAAAATAAGAAATTATATTAAAAAAGTTATCTTTTTCATTTTAATTCAAATTGATTTTAGATAATATAAAAACCTCTGGCAATAATAAATCAAAGTTTATGTAGTTCGATAATCTTTTAAAATTTGAAAATAGTTTTTAAATAATTTGAAAATATTTTTTATTTAAAGCATCTGATTATATAACTATATATTGGTAAATGAGATAAGCAACATTTCATTAGCGAGTCAGTGCTTCTGCAGCTTATAGAAAACTATAGAAGATATTAATCCAGATGAATTCACTGCCTAGTAAGGATATAGCTGGTGAATGCAATTAAATCTGGGAGTTTCAAAGTTTATTCCGATTTTAATTCCAGGGCATGAATATAGCAGAGGAATGCCTTTTCATCTGGCATTTTCAAGTTTTATTCAGATTTGAATATGATTGATAGATTAATTTAAACTTGGCATTTTAAAGTTTTACTCAGTTAGATGCATTCAGAGCTGGGGTTTTTGAGATTTATCTAGATTTAAATTCCAGGATATGGAATTACCATGTACATGCATTTAAAGATGCAACTTCCAAGTTTTATCCAAGTTTTAATTCAAAATCAAGGTTTAATAGATTCAAATTCAATATAAGTTGTTCAAATTTAGTATATTACATATAAATCATTATAATCATATTAAACTAGTTTGTTGAGCTTTTTTTTAAAAAAAAAAAAATTTTTTTTTCAATGAAAAGAAAAAATGTATACATTTTACAGAAAGGATGTTTTCATATTTTAAGTTACTTAATGCTTTATTTATTTTACACATATATAATAATGCAAATCTAATAAATACATAAGGACTATCCATTAACTTATTCCAGAAATATCTAGTGATATATATAAATTATAAGGGTCAAATCAACTTAAAATAAAAGCATAGATATTAAATAAAATTCATTTACATTTTGGTTTTGTTAAGTATCATTTTAAAAATCAACTTTTCCAATGAAAAAAAAATGTCAAACACTTTTCAACAGAAAGGATGTCTTCACATTTTAGTTATTTAATGATTTATTACACACATATATTATAATGTACACATACTATATCATATCTACATAAGGAGTATACATATTAATATTTCTAAAATACCAAATGATATATATATAAACTATAATTAGCAAATTAATTTAAAATAAAATTATATGTATTAAATAAAGTTTGTTTACAATATAGTTTTGGTAAGCTTTTTTTAAAAAAAAAAACTTTCCAAAGCAAAAATATCAAACATTTATTATCAAAAAATATATCTTCATATTTTAAGTTGCTAAATGATTTATTATACACATATATAATTAATATAATTATGTGCACATACTAAATGTAATGTATACATAAGATGCATACATATTAACATAATGCAAAAATAAAAGTGATATATATGAAATATAAATATCAAGTTGATTTAAAGTAAAATCATACAATATTAAATAAAGTTCATTTACAATATAGTTTAGATAAGAATTTTTTTAAAAAATCAACCTTTCAAATGAAAAGAAAAAATTTCAAATACTTTTTTAAAAAAAATCAAGATTTGTTTTTATTTCAATTTTGAAAGATTGTTAAAATAAATTAAAGTTTTTTTTTTTTTTTAAAAATCAAATATTAGTCAGTCTGTTTTTATTCTTTGTTTTAATTAAAATTGGAATAATTATGAAAAATATCCTAATATTACAATAATATAATAAAAAATATTTTATAATAAACATTTTTTATTCTAAAAAGTTAAAAATAAATAAATATTTTTTTATAAAAAACTGCTGTGCACTAAAAGACAAAAAAATAATTGTGTCTTCAACCACAATTGAAGTTTTTATATTTAATTTAAAATAAAATCATGCTAAGACCATAAATTAATTAAATCAATCTTTTGTTAACTCCAATTGAGTTTAAAGAAACAATTACTTTTTTTGCTTTTAGTGCATGGTAAATAAAAACAATTATTATTTTTAAAAAATATTTCTATTTATTTTTATAATTTAAATGGCCATATTTGAAATTGCTACAAAAATTTTAAAGTATTTAATTGAACTTCTCTCACAAATTTTTTTTTAATCTGAGGGCAAGAAAAATTCTCTTGGAGAAAGAAATGAGATTCTATTTTTCATTCCATATTTATTCTTATGGTCCTCTGTGTGTAAATGCAGGAATAAAATTGAAAATTCTAAAACTAAAGATTCATAGGTCTCAGCCCAGTTTTAGTACTTGCCATGATCAAATTTCTTATATACACCAGAATAGCAAACTCTTTGATTACTTTTTTCTAATTTATATAACAAGAAAACTGGAATTTTGTTTCTCTTAAGAATTTAGATGAGTACTATGCTCAAGATTGATCAAATAATTAATGATTTTGGGTTGTAAATTGAATTACAAGGCTAATCAAGCTAATCAATGAATAATATAAATATAAAATTGCTAATATAAAGATGATTAATCCACATATTTTTAAAAAAGTCATAATTTTTCATAATGAATAATCATATTTTAATAGCTGGTTAAATTCAAATAAAACTTTAAAAATATATATGAAATGTTTAAAAAGACCTTACCTATCTATATATATGCCCATTAAAGAATACTATGTATTTTCTTTATATAAAAAAGTACATTTAAAATGTTATTTAAATGGGAGTTCACAGTCTTTGAGTAATGATAGCTAAAACAATAGATTGTTTAACAAAGAAAAAAAAGGTTGATTAGCTAAATTAGCAATTTATTGCATAATTTATAAAGATACAGCTTAGAAATATATTATGATTTTTAATTGTAGGTGATTATTGTTATAAATTTGTGCAAATACACTTATATCTGGTTCTTAATTTTATATTTCATCATTATTTGAAGAAAAGCATAAATTTATATTGACTTCTAATATTATTTTATAAATGAATGTGGTTTTAATAAGAATGAAGTCAGCCTTAGAAGATAGGAAAGTTGATTGCATCAGTTTGAATGATGACAACCAGTTTTTAAAAATGACAATATATCAGAATGTAAGGTAATACTGATAGAGATGATAAAAGATTATGAGTATCAATTGGACAGGAAGTTGCAAAATATATTAATGCTTTTCAATATTTGCAAACTTGTCTGGATGATAAAAATAGTTACAATGGTGTTAAAGCAGTGATTATATTGACTAGTCAGACTTTCAATGAGAGTAGGAAATAAATAGTTAAAATTGAAATAAATAAAAGGATATGTTAAATTTGAGGTACAATTTTATATAAAAGCAGAGCAATTACTTGGATGAGAGACTTTTGGGTTGTATTTTTGGAAAATAATGAAATAAATATGTTGTATTTGTAGAATTTTCAATAAAAATGAGTGATTGAATGGTTCTTGTTTAAAAAATCATAAGTCATTCAATCATCAGAAATGGCAGAATTGAGCTTCAATCTATAAATTTTTAGTTCCCAAGTCTATCACTCTATTATTATAATAAATTCCACAGAACAGAATTTACAGTTTTAAATAATGTAAATGGAAAAGGATTATTTACTGAGAAAAACAGGAAAAATAAAGAGAAATTGAATTTGGCATTTATTTAAAAGCAGAGAAATTATGGATTTCATTCTATGGAAAGCCAGGAATAAAGAAGATGTGAGAAAAAGATCATTATCTAAAATAAGTACTATCTGAAGATTAGAGAAATTGACAGCAAGTTGAATTTTTTATAGAACTGATTACAAAATCTGCCTTTTTGGCATATCATTCTGATGATCCCCATTTGAATTTTAGTTTATTCTTTGCAGTATTGTATTTGTTTTTGAATTCAAATTTCATGTTTAGAAATATAATATAAAATTGTTATATGTAATGATTGAAGTATTTTTTAAAACCATAAAAATATTGTGTCACATTTATATTATAACTATCAAATGCATCCCAATCCATTTTTTTCTTTTATTTATTCCATTATTTTATTATAACTGCAATAAATTGTTTAAGTAAATGTAGTTATCCATTTTTGTTCTTTATTTATTAATTATGTTAGCTTTAAGCAAATAAAATTGAACAATTTAATTCTAAGCCTATCTTTAAGGTGGATAAATTGAAGTTGTTTATAAAGGTACTTGTTATGTGCAGAAAAAATCTTAATATCTACTTTATATGTATTTATCACTGTGATTTTTAAATAGTGCAGTGATTAAATATAGCATGGAAACTAAAATAAGCATGACTAAAGGTGATGATTCAAAAATTCAAATGTTCTATTAAGTGAAGTTTGCGACATGTGTAAATAAATATAACGTATTGTTATATTATATTTAATGTTCTAATTTATTATTATAAAAAGGAGAAGAAGATGGTGATGATGATTTGGCTTTTGAAAATATTGTTTTGAATTTTAAATGCATTTAAGGATTTAATTAATATGTATTTTAAAATTTTTATTCCATGCAAAAACAATTTTTATTAACGCCCATAATTAATAATAAAATTGTTATTTAAAAAAAGAAAAAAATAGAGGAGTTCTTAACATTTGATAGAACTATTTAAAAAATTAGAGCCAATGATTTTTTGAAATTTGTATTTAATTATAACTGATTTTTATAAGAAGGCTACATGTAGACTTTTGCAGTATAATTTATAAATGTATATTCAACCCAAAAACTGTCGTAAAGATTATAAAAGTTATATTTCTGGTCGATTTCTCTTCTTAATAACTCTGTTACATATTAGATGTATGCATACACTTTAATTTCTCTGGCCATAAGCATATTGAATAATTAGGCAATAGAATGCTACCATTTAATCATCATTGATAGTTTGCCATTGCTTGCAGTCTTAATACAAATATTTTAACAACTTAATATTTATAGCTTTATAATAAACTTTAATGAACTCTTTATAAACATCATTAAAGTGTATAATATTAGATGGGGGCTAATTATTATTATTACATATTGTAAATGTATTCCAGTTTTAAGAGATAGAGAAGAATTTTTTATCTAATGACTATGATGAATCCTTGTTAAAAGAATTTTTATAATTATATGTTGGTTTATTTCCTTCATCTAGAATTCATTGTTAAATGCCATCATCACAAACTTTTAGACAAACAATAATTTGTTTGTTAATTCTCATAATTCCAACTGTTTGTTTATTTTTAGGTTTTATTCAATAAAGTTTTTTTTTTTTTAATTATCTAGTCAGGTCTGATACAGTGAATTAATTGATTTCAGAAATGCATATGTTATAACATCTATTCACTATGGTTTACATTGAAATACTTTTTAGATAGGCTCTCAGCTTAGACAAAAGTAACTATCTAAAATTGTCATTGAACCATATGAGAGTACATACATTAATTGCTGTAGATCGAAAATGCAATATATGGGTAAGAGAACAACAGGTGTTACTGACCCCATTGAAAAAATTAAAAGACTGAAGTGGAGTCGGGCTGGACATATTGCTAGAAGAGATGATAATAGATGGACAATTGAAATCTTAAACTGAATTCTAAGAGATTGTAAAAGACCCAGAAAGAGACACATATGAGTTGGATAGTTGAAATAAGAAAGTGTGCAGGCTTGATGTGGAGAAGAGAAGCTAAAGATTGGAGAAGATGGATTGAACTTGGAGAGATCTTCATCCTGTAGTGGACTAATAATGGTTGTTGTTGATGATGATGATGGTGGTGATATGCTCTACAGACAAATTTTAATGAAACTAAAATTCAATTTTGGAAAACATGAAATTAAAACATAAACTTTCCACTTTCTTGTAATATAATATTCAACCAAATTTTTACCCTTTATTAACAGTTTCACAATGTCTTATAATACTACACACTTCATTTTTCCTAAATCTATTGATTCTTATTTTTCTGGTAATAAGCTCCTATGCAAAAACATTTACATTGAGAGACAGAAAAAAATTATCCAAAATAATGCTTGTCCTTTTCCCAAATGACCCTATTACCTGCCATATGCTTTTGATTAATCCATGTTAGCAAAGTTCCCATTTGTTTTGCAATGTTATAATGTAAACTGCTCAGTCTGCAAAACTTTTTCATTATCTATGCACTTTTTTACATCTAGGGGAAGTCTTTTTTTAAAAAAATAACTACAATGTTTTCCCTGCTAAAGATTTAGTAATTCTATGCTTAGCATTAGATTTCAACCATTATTATTATTATTATTATTATTATTATTATTATTATAATTTTTCATCATTTTTTTTTTTTTGCATTAACTTTAATCAGGTTTCAGACTCCTCTTTATGGTTCATGATTAAAATTTATTATGGTATATCTAAGGAGAATTACTTTTTAACAATCTATGTATATTTCATTACTAGAGATAGTAAAAGATAAACAAACTAAATTGACAATTAAATTTTGTGCAACAAAAATGTTTGTCATTCTAGTGTTTATTATATATTTTGCATAAATTATAATTTAGTGAAAAAGAATGTTCATTACATCGTTTACTCACTTTATAAACTTTCATTGTACCTGACCTCACTACATTAGTATTTTATTTTTGTCTTGCTTATTATTATAATTATGCAAGTGATATAATACATACTAACCTCTACATATTTAAACATATGTAGAAATATATAGAATGACAATCTGCCAAGATAACTAGATTCTTATTATAGAAAATAATTAGAAAAATTTGGTAGCAAATTTAATAACAAGAATGATAATTCTTTTTGTAAATTTTTAATTTTTAGAAAGCTTAATTTAGGCAAGCAATGGATGGACCAAACTGTATTTATTTTTTTACAATTAGAAATGCATTATTAATTAAATATATTATCATAAATTTTATAATAAATTATGTTAAGTTATAGTTTACTTTGTTAACTATATGTCTTTAGAAGTTTGAAATATTAATTAGCTTCTTGTAATTAAATTATTTTTGATTGAACAAAAGTAGTGACTAATTTTGCATTTGTGAATAGTTACTATTATTTAGTTCATCAGTAATTTATTGTCGTTTATTTTTGTCTACACAGTTTGTTATATTTCTATTTTTATACGTACTAAAGTGGAGAATATTAGACATACTGTTAACCGTCTTTTTATAAATATATCCTAATGAAGATATTTTTCAGTTGGAAGTCAAATATCGATCAACAACTTATTAGGAAATCTTTAAATAGATCATGCTTACAAAATAGATAAATTTATGTTTAAAATAGTTACACTAAAAATATTTTTATAATGTATGTATATATGTCAATTATTTATTGATGATAATCAATATATATATATATATATATATTAAATAACCCACTGCAGAACTAAAGCCTGCGCCAAATGCTTCTCATTAAGAATAATATAAGAAAAAGACATTATATATAATTTTAGGTAATGAGAATTTGAGTAATGTTTTTCTTTTATTCTCTAAGAATTGCTAGATATTCCATATTGGATTGTTAACTGGATTGGCTTTGGGTCATCTATCTTAAAGAAAAATCCTGTCTTATTACAATTTGAAAAAATTATCCAAGTTTGCCAGGCTTAGATTCAAATCCATTTCATAAAGAATGATTTGCAGATGCATTACTTTTACCTTATGATATCTTTACACATTTTTTTCCTAATATAAATTCACATATTATGCAGCTTTACATACATTTGTAAATAAAATCAGGTCAACTAGCCTCTAACTGACGACTGGGGAATTTTTTTTTTCCGGTATCTCATTGCAAAGAAATAGTGAAAAGAAACATTTTCAGCAAGTCAGTCAATTGCGAATTGATGAGGATTTATTAATTTCCATATTTATTTTATATGCTAGTTGAGAATATATAGGTACCCATTTACTGACTAATAATTGGGTTGTTAGTTGGGTTTTGTGAGTAATTTATGTGGAAAAAAAAGGAACAGGGGTGTTCTAAATTTGCATAGAATTCCTCAACTATCTGAAAAAAAATCCCAATTTCATTAGAATTTTAAACCCAAATTGTGGATTTTTTATACTATATATGTAGATGTAATATTAAAATGCATATATATGAGTATTAGAGTTTATTTATAAGTATTAGCATTCATCACTAGAAATGACAAACTATTTATCTATTTATTTAATTTTTAAATAATCAAATTGTTTTCTTTTGTATTGACTTTTGCAAATATTGGCTTACATAGTATAAATTATTTTAAATTTAATATGTTGAGACAATGTTATTTTACAAATATAAATATGTAAATTAAATTCAATATAATGAGAGTGAATAGCTTTTAACAAGCTTTTCTAAATATCCCTATCCCCAGACTGATTTCTAGCTGCTGGCTGTCATCAATGAGACATTAGGATATTCAGACATTAGATCTAAAAATACCAACTCAAGTCCAGCATTTATCTAATGCTTAATTATTAAGTAGAAAATATTGAAGTTTTCAGACATCTATATGTCTTCAAATCCAGCCATGTAACTTAAAAGCCATATGTGACTGATTTAAATTCAGATACACCATATATTAATAGCTTTAGCAATATCTCATCACCAAAGCCTCGAGAAAAACTATAATTGCAAAGAAATCAAGTCGTACATCATGTGACTTGATTTAATAAGCTTGTACTACAAAGGTTATATAATAAGTGTAAATAGTTCTTAACAAGTTTTTTTTTAAATATCCCTACCCCCAGACCAATTTCTAGTGGTTGACTGTCATCAGTGAGATACTATGATATTCAGACATTAGATCTAAAAATACCAACTGGTATTTTTAGATCTAATGTCTGAATATCCTAGCTGGTATTTTTAGATCTAATGTCTGAATATTTTAGTACATCACTAATGACAGCCAGCAGCTACAAACTGGTCTGCAAATAGAAAGCCCTTGTTAAGAGCTATTTTTCATTATATAACATTTGTAGTATAAGCTAATTAAATTAAGTCACATGACATATGAGTTGATTTCCTTGCAATTAAATTCAATATATCCAAAGTGAATTAAATAAAACTGGATTGTTGAATAACTTTATATGCTTTAAAGATATACTTCATGATAAAATATAATAAAAACTAAACTTGCGTAATTGAGTTTAATACACATTTCAACAATTAATGTAAAAGACAACACCAACTATATAAAATTCACTTTGTTCAAACATTGATTCTACATAGTTGATATTCATTTAGAACTGATTGACTTTCAGTATAACATAAGACTGAGAATTTTATAAGAAAGTAGAAATTGTAACATTTTGTAAATATTTAAGTAGTACTCAATTTGCCAACATTCAAAATGTTGCTGCAAAATTTTTGTTGGTTTTTTGGTTTTATATTTATTTTAAAAAATCCATATATATTATAAATATAAACAAACAATGTTCAAATAATCTGTGATGACAATTTGAAAGTGGTATTTAAAATAAATACAAAATTTCATCTGAATTTTGACAAGATGATTTAAAAATGTAAAGAATTTTATAAAAATTATTAATTACTTCCTTTAAACAAATAATATATTTACTTGATTTATTTTTCCTACATGATTATTAGAATAAAAAGTGTGTGATTTTTAAATGTAGCTCCAGACTATATTTCATTATAATAATATATTTCTTTCTTAGAAAAGTTGACCCTTTCTCTTAATCTAAGATATTAGCATTTATTAATTTGTTGCAGGATATTATATTAGTTGATTGTTATTGTAGGTAATTGGATAGCTATCCATATAAGGATTACTATGAAGGGTATGTTATTTGGGTTTTTCATTCAAGATCTGTTCAGTTTGGAAGCCCTTTTAGTAATCAAGTTTCAATTCATTCAATGCAAATATACTTTCTTTGCCAAAATAATCTTTTAATATATATAGCTTTACTTCTCACTATATGTAAAATATATAATTGTTAATTAGAGAAGATATTAATTAGTATTAAAGTTTATCGGCTTAGGGTTAAGTCTAGAGTTAAAGTTTTTTTTTTTTTTCAGATAGTTAGGAAACATCTAATTTCAAATATATGAACATTATTCTTTTGGGCAAAATAAAATGTATCTTTACGTGACCAATGTGAAATTGATACTATTGTGGAGCCAAGACAGAAAGGAATAAATTGTAAAGAAAGTTTTTTAATCTTTATCTTATCTACTAACTTTAGAAACAGTCTTTCTTAATATATTTAGCTTTAATGGCTAAGTCAAATGTTGAATCATTAATTGGTACGTAAAATAGTATAAAGAAATCTAATTACAAAAAAAAAAAAACTTCTTATTCTTTAATAATTTTAGTTTTATGATTAAAAAGCTATATTCTTATTAGAATACTTTTAATTTCTATTTTTAAAAATAAATGTTGACAGAAATTGTTATTGGAAGATTTTATTTTATTCATCAAAAGATAAAACGTTTTGAAATGATGTTTTCGACATGGAATTGGAGTCCAGGTTTCAATGAAGCTTATGATTTTTGTTTCAGTAGACAGTTCATAACTAATTCTGATAGCTATCTAATACTTAGTTAATTAATTGGTATTTAACTATTATGAACCAAAGAGAAAATAGTCTCAGATTAATCTGGCTTAACAATATGAAGATTGATAAATTGATTCTCAAGCAAAATTGAAGCCTTAATATGATGTAGGAAGTATCATACAATTATTTTTATTGTCTATTTTCACTCAATTCTAATTTTCTACTTCATAAATGTCTCTATGTGTGTAATTCAATTTTTTTAATTCTTTTCTTTATGTTGTCTTTTACATTTTTTGAATCCAATTTATGACATTAACTGCTGTTTATTGTCATCTTTTCTAGAGGCATATTTGACTCTATTTTAATCTCTTTATGTTTTTTTAATGATTTCAATAATAAATGTTTGTTTTTTCATTCATATATTTTGCTTTTGATTTTTTCTTATTAATCCCAAGATACATTTTTGTATAACTTGCTGTGTAGTCACAACTGAGAATGATATTATTAACAAGATGTTAAATAATTGTAGATTAATATACTACTGGAGATAATTTCAGTTTGATTTGATTTTTTAATATTGCTCTTACAGAATAAAAACTTATGACATCTCACTTTATCTTGTGATACCTTTCCTTATTTAAATATATATTAGAATTGTTAGTTGCACAGAAGTATATGATGTTGGAGTATCCGCTGTGATAAGTTGATCCTCAATTCAGGAATCTTTAGTTCTCTAGTCTATTAAAACACAAAAAATATTCCTTATTTTGAGATGGTACAATAAATCCTTCCAATGAATTTTCTATTTCTTGTTAGTGTTTTATGTTATTATGCTAACATTATCTATGCAGAAACATTATAAAGTTAAATTTATCTTAAGTAAAATATCAATAATGATATTTCTGCTTTGGTTGACAATTTTATATTAAAATTAATAACTTTTTTCCTAATTAGTCATCACATTTGTATTATGAGAAATATAAACATTGTTTTTAATAATATTTACTACACTATGTTTTTCTGGCCGTCTGTCATACTTGCACTGCCATCATTTAATGACAAATTTTAATGCATCTGGCAACTGCTGGCTCACTGCTAGCTATTCTATTTTTCTTTAGCCATGTTAAATGACTTTTGCTGAAACCTTTTATTATTGCCATTATCAATCTGATTAATTTTTTTAAATTTCTGTTTTATAGATAAATATAAACATAAATGTTTGATTAAAAAATCTTTTCATTTAATTAAATCAAATCCAATTTCTCTTTACTGAAGTGAAGGAAATATTATTTTAATAACTCTGTTTAGATGGTTTTTCTTTTTATTATAAAATATATACTAGTTATTTCTTTTCTGATTTGTTTTGTTCTTAATAAAAATTATTATCTGCCAATCTGTAGGGAAACTGCTTTTAACTTGAGAAATGATATTGATAATTTCTTTAATATTAAAAGAGATTTAGGAATATAAATCAAATAGAAAAATAGTTTTCATAATATCGTTCAATGCAAGTTTTATTAAACAGTGACTTCAAAATGATTTTAGTCCACAGACTTATAGAATATTAAAAATTAAAAATTATATCAATGAAATGTATATACACACTCGCTTAAAAATTGAATTCTTTAGCAACTTAGACTTTTTTGTTGTTGTTGTTTACATAATTTCATTAATATTATGTTGGTTAATAAATGAAAAATTAATCATTAGGCTTATTCATTTATTGTGTATTTGTTTTTTATTTTGAAGTTATTTTGAAAAGTGTGAATTTAAACAGGAAGACAAATATTATTTATATTTTTAAAGATATAATTTAAAAAATATTTTTGCTTTATGCCTTTTATTTATATTAAGAAACATTTCAGTTGTTTTAAAATATCTTCAGTCTAAAAAAATCGTTCTTCAAATATTTAAATAATTTTTTTATTTCCTTTTTATTCTGAAGATAACTAAAAAAATAGTTGAAATGTTTTTTTAATATTAATAAGTATGGGGGGGGGATTAAAAAGATATTTGGCGGTTGTATTTTTCAAAAAACTATATATGAATTAACACATTACTTATTGCATATGATTAATCATCTTCATGTTGTAAAGAGCTTATTAAAATTATGACATAGCTTTAAGCATACTGATGTTCTAGAATAAAGTGCATTAAGGAAATTGCAAGCAATGGTAAACTACCATCAAACATCATTGCATATGTTATTATCTGATTACTTTGTTTGCTTTTGGACTAAGAAATAAATTCACATATATAGTACATTTTTTAGTTTAGTGTTAAATTTTACTTATTTTAAAGCTTATATCACACATTGTTATAAAATAGTATTTCTTAAAAATATATAATTTATAAAACAACATATGGGCCAGTCTGTCCTTTTATTCCAGTCAGGAAACAAAAATTAAGAAAGTGGAAACTTAAATAAAATAGTAATAAGAAAATACAAAATAAATTTGAAAATGTATTTATCTACCAACATTAGCTGAAAATATAGCTTTGTTTTACTATTTATGAGTTTTATTTATATTTTTAGCTTACAAAAGTTTGTGAAAGTTGATTTCAGCTAAAATTTAATGAATATTGGGGAAAAAGGGAGAGATAAAATGATTATGGTCTTATATAGAGTTATAAATGAAGTTTAGATAAATGATAAAAAGATGGGAAGAGAAAACAATTTGATTTGGAAAGGGATAAAAGATTTGAATTATAGATTGAGGAAATTATTGGAGAATTATGAAATTGAAAAAAAAAATTAAATGAAATTTGAGACAAGGTTACTAAAATCTATTGTGCAGACAGTGAAGTACTAATGAAGTATGACATGACTATCATTTGATGCCAGCTTATGCATTGCTGTTTCAGCATCATACTTTTTTTCTTTCATCACAGCTTTGTTTAATAAATTTCTATCTAGTATTGTCCAATTCAATATTTCCAGACTAATTTCTTACTTATGGCCTTCATCATTAAAAAGTTTTAGTTCTTGGAACAATGCATTTGGACCTGCAAGATCTAATGCATCTTTATTCTAACAGTCATCATTTACTTCTCTGTTCTATTATCAAGCTACCAACCCAAATTGTAAAACATACTAATGTTTTTAATATAAGCCAAATTGCTTGTGTAGTCATATAAATCCAAAACTAGAAGTTTTTTAACTACTATAGACACCTCTATCTGTTGCTGGGATTGGTATAAAATCAGTAAAATATTTCATGATTCTTTTATCACATGACTCCAACTTACATGTTATAGTTTCATCCAAGTATTTTTTTTCATTACAGCTAATCCACTTAATATAAGCTTTAATAATCAGTAGATGCCAGATAATAATACTTAATAAAGCTTATATTTGGAAGCATCACTGTGATGAAAGAAAAAAAGTAAATTACTGAAATGGCAATATGTTGGAATCATATGATATTTTATTCATTTTATACTAATCCTGATGACAGTGTAAAGATGTCTGTAGTTCTTAAAAAATTAAGGAAATCATTATATATATGTGTGTATATATATATATAGAACTGTTTTTTGATATATATATATATTGAACTGTTTTTTGATCTATGTAACTATATAAGCAAATTGGCTTAGATTGAAAACATTTGTATGCATTTGGTAGCTTTATAATATAACAAAACATAAATGATAGGTACATTAGATGCTAAAGACTCAGGTACATAATTTCAAGATCTGATGAAAGTCATAAGTTAAAATCTAGTCTGGGGAGATTGGATAGTACACTACTGGATAGGGATTTCTTGAGGACTATCATCTGGTATCTATTAATTCCTAAATTTTACTTTAGATCTCATAGCTGAGGTGAAAGAAAAAATATATTGCTGATACATACAGGAAAGTATTAGTTATGTAAATGTAGAGCTAAGGAATAATAAAGTAGATGTTTTTTTTTTATTGATTAGGAAATTTGTTGTGAAATTGAATACATGGTATAGAAGAAAGAATCTGAAAATATATTACTATCTTTATCTCACAAAGTATCTTATAAATTGGGAAAAACCAAATGAGAATCACAATTGATACACATGTTTTGTGGATTTTCACTATTACAAGACTGGTTATCTTTTAACAAACCAAATAATTATAAACTTTTTAAAATATATAAACAAATTATAGTATAAACTAAGAGTTATCAAAAAATTCAAGATATAAGCTGGTGGTGGATTCAAATGTATTCAAACATAGCAACTTTTATTATTTTACAATAAGGATGATATTTGTGTTTTTTATTCACCTCTTAATGTTTATATATAGTTAGGCTTAGTCCCTGCATTTTAAGTACTTTTCCTAAGGATTACATGGTCAATATCCAGAAAATAGCTATTATGAAGTTGTAATGTGTTAATGCTTATAACGACTTTTGGCTTATATTTTGACTTTTAAAAAAATATTTGGAATTATACTTTATTTAATTATTTATTAAAAATAAGTAAAATATTTTTGTATATATTTATTAGCCAATTTTTTTATTAGTTTCTATATTTATTTTTTTCCTCATTGGTTAGAATGAATAACAATACTTTTCACCTCTATTAATTTGTATTAATAAAATGATGTGTGTTGTAATTAATGAATATGTTTTATTAGTGCTTAAATATGAATCTGAAACTTTCATACTTAATATAAGAGCACACTGTGGAAAATGGAGAAATCTATGTTAAGAATAATAAGAAATTAAAACTAAGAGTAATTAATATATTGTGATTATCAGTATAAATGAATTCTTAGTTTCATATAATATTCATTAAGAGATACAAAATTAAGAATCAATTATATTATTTTAATAAAGTCAATAGTTTATTTGGATGGGGAGGGGATAAAAGAGCAGAGTATATCATTATTACTCAACTGAAGAATAGTCTCTAAGTTAGATCCACTAACTTCTATTATAACTTCCCTTATCCATATTAATTCATCAAATTTTCTTATATATCTATTTTATATGCTTCCTTTTTTTTTTGGATCCACTTTAAAACTTCATTTGTCAATCTATTGCCATCTTTTTAATAACATTTTCATTGGCAATAATATCTCTTTGTTTTTAACCATGTTTTTCACTTTCAATCTCTTTTCTATATACATCAACATATTTCTTTCCATATTTTGTTGAGTGGTCTGAAATTTTTATGTTTCACATTCCTGTGTAAGCATTTGTAAAACACATTTATTGAAAGTCATTCATTTTAAATTTATAGGCATTTTTTTAAATATTAAAACACTGTCTAATATTAATTCTGTGATTAGTTTCACTATGTTACATCTGTATTAATAATTTGATTCAGGTATTTATAGTAGTTAATTTCTTCTACTTTATCAATGTTTATTTATTTTTTATTTTTTTTGAAAAATCACTTATTACTTTAATTTTTTAAGCATTTATTTTAAATTCTGATTCTTGTTTTTATCTGATAACTTCTGTAACATTTCCTCAAATTCTAGAACATTATTTGGCAAAAAATTTAGATAAGTTAAATAATCTCAATCTCTTTTTATTTCTTCATGTTCTTATTTTAATTTATAAAATATTTTTCATAAAATTGTTTTAAAAAATTTTGAAGAGATAAAATCACCCTGCTTGCATTCTTATCAATGATAATCTTTGTAGTGTCCCTTGTAGTCTAATCACTGGTTATGCATTTTGTTAAATGTTTTTTTTTACAATTTAAAAATATTCTGGGTCTATGTCTTGAATTTCCAAAGTTTTAATCATAACCAATATGCTTATAGAATAAATTTTTATGTTCTCCTAATCTGAAGCATAATAACAACTTGTGTTCATGGTATTTCTAATGCAATCTACTGCATTGCAATCTCTTTCAAATCTAGCTTGTATTTTTTAATTGATTTGAGTCCAAAGATTTATCTGGATGAGTTGTAAGTCTTTGTAAAAATCATATATATCACTGACAAAAGACTAATACATATATAATTTTTAATATTCTTTTATTTTTCTTAAATATCACTATTATATTGTTCCAATCATTAATAAAACTTTACTATTTAGATAATTAATATATCTCAAGATGGCCAAGTGTTTTTTCTACAAGAACTATATGTTAAAATTGTGATATACTTTAGTTCAATTTTTGAAGTATTGAAACAAATATTTGATTTATTATCCATTCTATTAATAAGATTTATTGATTGTACAAAACAAATAAAGAGAACAAAATCAATAAAAAATATGTATTATTCACATGTGAATGTATCTGATTAGCAAGACCAATAATTCTGCAAGATATTAATTTATCAGTTGTGCTAGATACTTTGATTTTACAAACTTAATCGTTGAGTATAATAATTCATAAGAATTCAATATTCTTATATCTTCTCCTTTATTTTTTTCACATTCCTTCATATATATTATTTTAATAAATCTACACCTATATACTCTAATGCAAATTTTTTTTATATAATTCCTTTAATTTTCTAACAGTTTCAACTGTCCTAGTCTTCATCAGAGCTTTTGCATTAGGATGTATATGTGGAGATTTATTAAAGCAATATATAAGAATTCAGTAACCCAAAAATTAATTTATGGCAAGAATTTTTTATTTTTTTGAATATAAATAAAAAATAACTACCTGAATTAGTCAATTAAATTAATGGAAGAAGTTGATATTCAAAAATCAATGTAGAAGAATACACTTGACGACATTTGAATTAAAACTGTACAATGAATAACAACATCATTGGATTGATGCCCAAACAAAAACTGAACTACCAGATTTGAACAATGTATTATAATAAAATGATAGAAGTTGCTAACATAAACAATCATTTTATATTGTCATCACAAAAAAATAAAGCATATATGGTTTCAAAATAAAATGTAAATACATCATACTATTATAAATTATATGATGATTTTATTTCAAAAGTTTTGTGAGAGCTGCATTGGTTCATATAAAGAGCCAAATATAGCTTGTAAGCTATGGTTTGGCCAGGATGGATATATAACTTTACCAAGTTATTTCTTCATTTGTATCCTTTAAAATATTTATAATAATTTGTATTATTTCTTGGAGCTTTTTATAATTCATACATTTCATTGCATGTGTTCATCTTTAAAAAAAAGAGATAACATTATGAAGTATGTGGAAGAATTCTGCAAAGAACTATATAGTAATAAATGTCAAGAAAACAAAATAGTTTCTATGATTGTAACATTTTTTGAAAACCCAATCTTTTACATGAAAATATAATCTTTTTGTTTTCTTTCAAACTTTATTAAGGAATTATACAATGGTTACATTGGTTTTACATATTGTTACTATGGATTATACAGATTATTACAATGATTTATATGCATGTATTATAGAGTTCTGTGGTGTTGTGTTCAGGCGTAATCTTAGAGTACTTCTTCACTGGGTAGATCAACTAGGGCCCATGTGTTTTCTGCAATGTTAAGGTAGGCTGTGGAAAAGTCTGTTTTGCGAGTTTTATTCAGCATATGATAGAAGGCTGTCTCAATGTTTGGGTATTCAGATTTGCTTATGACCAGCTTACATCGAAGAGACCAGATTGTAAAGTTCACAAATGTTGCCAGTCTAAGATGTGCATAAGTTCCTTGTTCTATCACATTGGTCAGAGACAAAGAATTGTGGGTTTGGTTCTTGAATCGGTTCCGTATTGCTGATTGGAGCTTTTGTAGACTTGGGCAGTTCGTTAGCGTGTGGTTGGTGGTTTCATCTTCTCTCTGGCAGAGTGCGCATGTGCTTGCTAGATTTTTGAAGCCTCTCTTATAGTAGAGAAAGGCATTTGTGGGAAGGGCTTCCAGATTTACTTTAATGAGGAAGTCAACATACTTTGGGGGAAGGTGCCAGTGTTTCGTTAGCTTGATGAGTCTTTGGTTGGTAATATGGAGGTAGGCAGAGATAGTGGAACTCTTGCGGTGTGTAATATTGAAGATCTCCCAATATGTGAGTTTTCTTGTGAATAGGCTTGCATTGGCTGAAAGATGGTTCAGGATTAGAGTCACTGATTGTCGAAGCCAGTTGTTTTGTTTAGAGGGTGGTGGCCTATCTGTGGGCTCGACAGGTAGTGGGCATTCAATGGCATCATTGTCCTTAAAAAGTTTGTGAAGCACATTGTGTGTTCTTTGTAGGTTGACTGTTTCAATGGAGTGGAGTGAGAGACCATTCTCTCTCCTGGGGTTATGCATTGTCTTGATACTGATGGCTACGACTTTTCCTCCCCAGCAAAGTTTGGTGCATGCCGAGTTTATTTTGTTTATGAATCCTTTGGTGGGGTTGAATCCAGTAAGGTAGTAGGTTATTTTGGGAAGCAGAATGGCATTTAGTAATGCGACCTTTCCAAAGAGGGACAAGTAAATTTTTGATATTGATGCTATTGTGGTTTGTGTTTTTCCCAGCAGTGAGTTTTGGATTTCCTGTCTCATGAGTGAGTAGGACTTTGCTACAGGGAATCCCAAGAACTTCTGTGGTTGGGCATTGAACATGGCTGGAATTTGTTTTCCTGTGAGTAATGACCATATTGCTGACTTCTCGTTGTTGAATGTGAGGCCATGCATTGTTGCGTAACTGTCAAGTATGTCTACTAGGTTGTTAAGGTGGTCGATGGAGGGAAGAAAGACGACAACATCGTCCATGTAGGAAATGTGTTTTATATTTTCATTGATGTAATCTACTTGGATGCCTGGAAGTGTGTTTTCTATTTGGAGTAGGAGAGG
>JAQFVV010007868.1:0-52976 GCA_028023455.1 Epiperipatus broadwayi
TATATATATATATATATATATATATTGTAACAATATTTATCAATTAATATAAATATGTATTTGTAATTATTAAATTAATATAAAAGATATGTATTTGTAACTATAATTTGTAACTATTTTAATATGTCACATTTGTAACCATAATAAATATTTAGATAGGGGAAATTATTAATTATTAGATATATGCCTATCCAATCTGTACCATTTGTAACTATATTAATTCATCATAGCATAGATAAAGAAATTATAGAATCACTGTGCCACTTGAAAATATCAGCATTAAAGATTCTTGGTATTTATTTATATATTGGGGCAGTCATCTGAACAATAAAACATACTGGCCATTGTCATCTAATAAAAATAATATTAAATATAGCAACTGAATAAAAGTACCCACTGTGAGATTCCTGGAGTGCCTTATGCTTATCTCCAATACTAGGTTCTTCTAACAAAGAATCCTTCCTATCCTTCTTTCCAAATATATAAGACCATTCATGGTCATATGCACACACGGGTGCTATTCATGACAACTTATAAAAAAATATATTTTATAAAACTAAGATTATGAAGTTGGAAAGGGATGATATCACTCTTTATTCAGTTTAGCTAAGTACATGTGTTTTCCCATGAGCGCCACTAGATTGTTTTCAATCTAGATAAGTATCTATTTATAGTGTACTTGAGTTCAAACTCATTCAGTACATATTTATTACACATGACTTGGATGACTATTGAACAAAAATGACATTCTTACATTTTATCTATATTGATAAAATTACAACATCCCAATATTACCAAAGTTTATACTATAGATCAAAGATTCTTATAGACATTGCTAGCTCATTAGCGTATATTGATGAACAGACATGTATAATCCTATTAATGGCTTCCAAACAAGCATGTGAAGACCATTATTGATATTGATGGCCATTTAACTAGATTATTTATCACAATAAAGGTAATAATGATGATGATGATAATAATATCATAATAATGATAATAATAGTGATATCATAATAATGATTATAATAGTGATGATGATACCAGCCATGGCTTATCAATAAACTCACAACAATAAATTCATCTTTATAAACTTATAGGCATCTATTAAAATTATCATATTTCATACTGGGATTTAATAATACTAATGGTGATGATTGATCATCATGAATCTCTTTGCATAATATTCAATTTTCTATAAACCCCTATTTACTAAAATATATTCATTACGCTAAACATTAAATTTAATGATTATAATTTATTAATGATGATTGATGGCGATCATAACTTTTATATAGTATTATTTGAAACATTTTTAACTAATAACATGATATCCATCTTTGATGAGGATGATCTAAATTCATGGACACAACACAATTTTAGCTTTCTATGTTGAACTATAATTATCAAAATTTGGTTATTCTCAAGCATAATCCTTAAATACTTAAATATCAACATTCTAGTTTACCTATTATTTTGCGGACGCTTAATATTTGCAAGTGATTGCTCAATATATACGAATGGTAATACTTAATAACTGCGAGCAATGATGCTGAATTAAAATGATAGAATTAAGACAAAAAAAAAAAAAACACAATATTCTTAATAATAACTCGGAAACCAATTAAGATATATAATTATATTTTATTAACACTACTACTCTTTCTTTCCTTCTTTAAAGTCAAATCGACAATTAAATAAATGGCTTATTAATATACAAAATTTATATAAGTATAAGCAAATAAACTTAATATATAGGTTTGTCACTTTTCTTGATATCTCAAAATAAGCTGACTTAAATCAATATTAAAAAAAAATACATATTCTATAAATGCTTATTTAAGACTTTTCTTACTCATCATATCATAAAATAAATTTCAGGTGAAACTTGTATATGTTATTTCATTTCCATTCAAATGTAATGCCCTACTTTTTAATTTACCATTTTAAACTAATCATATATAACCTATTCTTTGATGTGTTTGGATAAGCAGTTACACATTCACGCATTCGGTAATGTTAACATATATGTTTAAAATGTATACCCAAAAATCACATATATAAAAATATCTTTTTCTTTTGCAACCTTATAGCGAAAGAAAATAAAATACATATATTAATTTTTAATATGCAACAAGATAAAATAAAAATAAAAAACATTATAAATGCATATATCTATAGGTTGCTCATTATCATTAACATCTGAAGAACAATTAAAAAAAAAAACATTTCAACATTACAATATATAATAAAAAAAAATAATGAAAAATTTAAGTTTAAAGATTTAAACTATGTTTGTGCTATGTTGTGAGATATTGCAAATAACTATAGATAAACAAGTCTTTAATGTTTCTGTATCAAAAAAGAAAATTGCTTTGACCAGTAAATTAAGGTTTACTTTTAATAAGTAAAAGAATAAAATCGGTTAAAGAAAGTTCATATTTACCCGTCTACTTTTTACTTCTTATTAATGTCCTGAATTTGAATTCTCAGACTGCTTTTCTTTGCTCACCAACAACAACAACAACAAAAAAAAGAAAGTTATTGCAGATACTTTTAAGATAATGCTGAATCAATTGACTTTGCTTGTTTCTTCAATTCCATTATTATTCACTGTTGATTGGCTTCCTTCTACCATTTAAAAAAAAAGTTATTATAAGTACTTTGAATAAGTAGGTACCGGTGGATTTGCTTGTCTCTCTTCTTTAAAAAAAATAATTGCTGTCGACACTTTAGATGATTGAGGTAAATCAACAAAAATTTGATTTATGGCTTCAAACTTGGTTCTACATGGATGTTATAAATTTTCTCTTCCTCCTATTTCCTCTTCTCCATTCATTTGAAGGTAATGAGCTTTTAATAAGCCAGGAACTAGAAACAAAGCATTCCATATAGCTTGTGTGGTTGGCTTCAAAATCTATCATTTTGTTGGTTATTACTGGATACATGACTTCATAGACAGATCAGCGATTTTGACTCATTCTGTATTAACCAGGAAGCAGAAAAAATGGTTTAGCAATGCAGAGGCATTGTATTTTGCATAACCAAATATGTTAATATCATTTTTATAATTATTACTAACTTATAATAAATTCAATCTTGTTCCATTTCTCTCCTCTTCTTTAATATTGCTGGAAATTGCTTTATATAAACGCACATTTCATTTGCTCTTTTTTTTTCAACTTTCAAAGAGTGAGAAAAAAAAAATTAAAGCGTTCACTCTCTTTTAAAAAAAAAATCCGAGCTTACATTTCTGCTTAAGAATAATAACAAGGAAGGACCGACTGAGTTGAGTCTCAAAATAATAATAATAATTTGAGTGACTCTCACTCTAAAAAAATTTAAGACTAACTGATCATCTCTCTAAAAAAATTTATGACTGACTGATCATCTCTCTAAAAAAATTTAAGACTGACTGATTAAAAAAATTGTTTTAATCATTTATATCGCGAATTTCAACCAAAGAAAAAAAAAACATCTGGAAATCTTTATCTTAAAAAAAAAATCAAAGCTTCACAAGTTTGACTTAAAATTGATGCTATCGTTATCTACATCAAAGCACCTCTTTTGTAAAAATAATCTTAAGATACAGATAACAACAAAGCTGGCCATCTATAGCCATCAGAAATAAGTGTAAAAGCATCTTTGTGTTTGTACAGATCTATTCATTGTTTCACACGTGTACAATTTTTATCTCCTAATCTAACAATTTTATTTTACACCTTTCTGATTTACTCTCTTTTAACAAAATGAAAGTTAAATAAATTTAACACATATTATTTAATAAAAAAAATATTATATAATAAATCACAAAAAGAACTGCTTATTCATAATAATAAATCTATACATATAAATCTCTGTATGTATAAAAGAATAAAAAAAATTTTTTTTTTTTAAATAATTGAATACTATATATATATATATATATATATATATATATATATATATATATGCCTTTACTGTATGTATAAATGCACTTGCCATGATTTTCCCTTGAGTCTCTTTGTTTCTCCATTGTGTGATGTTGGCTGGAAATAAATTACATAATCTAGTGTAATCAGGGTTGCTGCTCATAAGTAATTGAATCTGGAAGTTGGACATACAGGGAAGAGTTCATGAGTGTTTTCGACATGTGTATCCCGTGCATGATTGGACTCTAGGCATTTGTGTTCAGATTCTAGATCGAGTTGTGTGATCATGCGAACTGACCGATACACTAACAAAACAATATAATAAAGCTAACATTCAAAACTAAAAATACAATAAATAGGAGGGATGAACTTGATGCCCTGATAGCAATTGCTTAATATTTGGAGTCAAATGACTGAGATATAGCCACAAATCTCCTCATTCAGTTATTTTCATATGATTTATTTTTTGTCTGCAGATTAGTTACTGTGCTAAAACCCTTTTCCATAAGGTGTGAAGATGGAAAAGTTAAATCAAAAATTTTCTTGTAGTACTCCAATATTACAGGATAAGTATTAGCTACATTTTTAAAGCCACAACTGCTGATACTTCTTTTTGAATTGCAATTTAAGTTCTTTGTTAGTGCTTATTTCGATGAGTTCTTCATAGTGATATATCCGATTCTTTAATTGCACCATACAGATTGATAACCCAGTGTGGCATTTTCATAGTTAAAACATCATCAAATCTGGTATTATCTGGAGGGCATTTAAATGAACATATGCCAAAATATCATCATGCTGAAGATTTGTCAATGATAAGTTGTGGAACTGCAAAAATTGGCACTGTCCAATGTTTTCTTTGAATAGGTTATTTCTGGCAAGTTTTATTAACTTTAGGCTGTCTCTTTGTAACTGCAAGTTAACCTCATTAAACTTAGCAAATAAATTTATTAAATAAGTAATGTCTAGTATCAATTTTATTAAATTTTCTTTCTAAATGCGATTTTTTTCATCCAAAAACTCTAAAATGGGTTCAAAAAATGAAAAAGATCTTTTGAAACATTGGCCTTTTGAGAGCCAGTATATTTCAGTGTGAAGAAGTAATGGATAAAGTCCTCATCATTTTCTTCACACAACTCTTCAAACAACCTAGAATTTAATGTGTTTCTATGAATTTTGTTTACTGCTGTTATGATGAATTGGAGAGATTGATGCAATCTGATTATTAAATATTTAGCTACAAAATGTTGTCAATGAATGACATACTGAATTGAAAATATACTAAGTAATTTTTGTTTTTAAAATATACTAAGTAATTTTTTGTTTTTAATAGCTTATAAAATTGCAATAGTGACCAAACATAGCTGGTATTCCACCTGCTGCTACCAATATTATATTTGTTAAGAGGACCACTTTTTTCATAAAATAGTCTTTTAAAACATTAAATATTGATTTTCCTTTAGTATATGTTGTCAAAGTTGTCACAAAAAGCAATTACTGATGATTTATTAGTCCATAACAAAATGAACATATGCCATTACTAATGTGTCATTACCAGTTAAAGTTGACTTATTGATTTGAAGGGGGAAATGATTTATTTTTAAATAATTACACAAAAATCTTTCCACATCATGACTCATTTCATCAATATGTCTTTGAACTGCATTGTCATTCAAAGGAATATTTTTGGTTATATCATATGCAGGTTTGTGTAAAACAGTTTTTAAAACCTTCTCAATGGCTGGCAAATCAGGTGTTCTTTGCTAGTATGAGTCTTTCCTGATTTTGCTATGAGTAGTGAAATATTGTAAGATTCCAGAAAACCATCATAATTTTTTGGTATTGAAGGAAACATGCTCTCTAGTGTGATTCTCTTCTGAAGATTTTTATTTCAGTGTCTTAAAGTACATCAATGTTTTACCTGTTTTATCAGGATGCAACTTTTTCAGATGATCCTCCAGCTTAATGGTTTCATAGCATTGTTTCTTAAAACTTTGTTACACAAAAGACACATGGGCAAATGCTTGACTGACAATGATGGAATAAAGCTAAACTTCAAATAATCAATGCTATACTGCTTATATGTTTTTAGCTTCTGCCATGTTGAATAGAAGATATCTGTCGATAAAACAAGCTATTTAAATCTCATTAAGATAACAAATTTTAAATTAATTGATTGGAGTAAGACTCTACTGAGGCACTTATAATTAAAACTAAGTATTATGAAAATTGAAAAATTATCCGAAAAATTATCCGAAAAGTTTATATTTCTTTAACCCAAAATCTTTAAAAAAACACCTACATAAACAAAAACAACCCCTAAAAAATAGAAAATAATTATTTTTTACTATATCTGAAGCATTGGCTATTTCTTTTTTGGTTATTTAATTTTCTGTTCGAGCATGCAATTAGAGTTTTTGGTCATATTTTTTTTAGCAAGTAATATCTTTATTTAAAATATTTAACTAAAAAATGCAGCTGAGATAGCAATCTGGATGACTAACTAACTAAAACTTTGTATTTACTTTTTTTATATACTCCTAAACAAGATGCTTTTGAATGACTTTCATTTGCATCTATATTTTGCACTAAAATAAAGTTAATATTTTTCAACCACTTTTTTTCTCAAAATTCGGAATAGAAATAATCAATGTTTGATTCTAACACTCCTATTTATAATTGCCTAATTTAATATGTCCGTGCAAAAGTTTTGATCTAAACAGGTCTGAACCAACTTTATTCACTACGCGTGGTTGTTTATGCTGGTATGAAAACTTGAGAAACTTGTATGTGATTATAGAACATTACGAAGCAGATACCTAAATAATCTAGTGAACCAATAATTATTTGATTTTGTCATATTTTAATAAAACGCAGGAAAAATTAGGTTTAAATATCAGCAAGAAATACCGTGATAATTCAAAAAATTATAATTTTCAATAAAAAAAACATTGTAAAAATTACTATTATCTTACTTTTAGAAGCTATATTGTAATTTTTGAGATTTGCAAGAATTAGAATAACAAAATTAAAAACTTATCGTAGCTATTCATATAATTAATTATTTCAAATTTAAAATATCTACTTAACAGTTTACAAAATGCCTGAAATCATGATTTTGGTGAATGGACCCCCATTTACATATCACGGACCCCCAAAATTTTTGTCATTACTTATGATTTATTTGACTTGTAAATTTAAAGTTGAGCTGATTTAACAAGACATTGTTTATAAATATAGTAAATAAAAATTTTACTCTTATAGTTATCAATGTTAAATTGTATTCCATATAAACTCTTGAACAACAACAAAAAATGGGATTAATTTGGACAAATATTTAATAAGACCTAATGACATCCTCATTGTAAATAGTGTATAATATTTTAAGCTTTAATTTTATAATATAATGAACAATTTTTATGCACATTATAATGTGTTATGAGTTTGAAAATGATTTAATTGCTAAGCATAAAATCAATAACTAATGGCTTCCCTTTTGTATGTATTTGTTACTTTGTGCAAGGAAGTGCTTTCTTTCTTCTTTATAGCCTGAAACTAAGGGCACTTTCAGTGAAGTTTACCACAATCACCACTCTCTTAAATTAATTATTGTTGCTGCTTTACTTGTACTTCAATGTAATAATTATGCATGCATTTTAATTTAAATTGGTCCATTTTACTATTCCATTTGTTAGATAATTGGATGCTATTTTTTCTTTTATTACATTTCTATAGTTGGGCAATATACTACATTTCCTTGACCTTTTTATATTACCCACTTCAAACACACTAGATTGACAGTCTGTGGGTCACAGCTATGACAAAATTATTTTTGAGGGCTCAAAAACAGACATATTCTAGGTTTTTAATATGCTTATATAAATATTCATGCTGCACTAATCTAGTTGAGATATTACATCTAGATTTTTGATAATATGCAGCAGTGCAGCCTGGAGTCCTGCATGGAATTTTGTATACTATCTATGGTGAATTCTGCTTTTGTAATTTGTCTTTAGTGTTGTTAACCAATCTATTAAGATTAGAGAAGTTTCTAATCATAATTGATTGATTAACAACATAGAATACAAACTATTAAAGAAGAATGCACCACAAATAGTACATTAGATTTCATGCAACAGCCATGGTCCATCATCCTTTTGTAATTTGCCTTGTTCTGCATTTAATCAGTCCACAGAAAATATCTCAACTATATTAGCATAGAAAAAATACTTATATAGGTTCATTCATCCTTTTCACATGTCTTTGATCATATGTTCAATAATCTGTAATAGAATTGTAATTAATAAAAAAATGATAAAAAATTAGGGTTAGGGTTTCTCTAGAAATAATATGTATATGAAGTTGAAATGCCATATGTGCTATATGAATTGCTTTGCTAAGTGTATATTTCTAATGGACCTATGGTCTGAGAGGTTGGTCTGCCTTCTGGGCTGATGGATTATTGTGATTGAATTGCAAGCATTATATAACTCATTGGAAGCTTTAGTTACTTCTTTTTCAGTTACACATAATCTGACTTATTTACTTATATAGCTACACTTAAAAAATGAAATATAATATAGTTTTTATTGACCAAGAAAAAGAATTTGTTCACATATTTGACTCATAAACCATCAATCTAGTGTGTTTGAAGCATGCAAATAGAAAAAGAAAGGTCAAAAAGGCATTGTTTATTTCCAACCATAGAAATGTAATAGATAAAAGAGAAAATGGCATCCAATTATCTGATATATGGAATAATTAAATGGACCAATTTAAATAAAATATATGCATACTTACATTACAGAATAAATAAAACAGCAACAATAATAAATTTAAGAGAGCTATGATTATTGTGAACTTTACTGAAAGTATATTTGGCCTTAGATTATAATGAAGAAAAAAAATCCCTTTGTTACAAAGATGAACAAACATATATATATATGATCAATAGATGGCGTCTTTACCAAAACCGCCGAAACAAGTGTAAAATATTTTTACATAAACGCAAAAGGAGTCAGAATTAACTACCTCTTTCATTTTGCTCACCTCCAGATCAGCTGATTTCAAGCTGGTTTGCTTTCATCAGTGGAAGGATAAAGCTATAGAAACTAGGTCTAAAGACTGACTCTCAAGCGCCTATGCAAAACGTTTATATGCAAGCATGAATTTTTCAGACCGGTAAAGTCTTCAAACTCAGCCTAGCAAGCTAGATATCTATATGGGTCTGATCTCAGTTCAGTTTCACCACATAGTCAAAGTCTCTGCAATATATATCATTGCAAGAAAACTTTAAAGGTACATTTATGAAAAACAAAAACAAGTTAGTCACGTAACCTGCTATCACTTGTTATTTATGATCAATAGATGGCGTCTTTACCAAAACCGCCGAAACAAGTGTAAAATATTTTTACATAAACGCAAAAGGAGTCAGAATTAACTACCTCTTTCATTTTGCTCACCTCCAGATCAGCTGATTTCAAGCTGGTTTGCTTTCGTCAGTGGAAGGATAGAGCTATAGAAACTAGGTCTAAAGACTAACTCTCAAGCGCCTATGCAAAACATTTATATCAGTTTGCAAGCGTGAATTTTTCAGACCGGTAAAGTCTTCAAACTCAGCCTAGCAAGCTAGATACCTATATGGGTCTGATCTCAGTTCAGTTTCACCACATAGTCAAAGTCTCTGCAATGTATATCATTGCAAGAAAACTTTAAAGGTACATTTATGAAAAATAAAAACAAGTTAGTCACTTAACCTGCTATCACTTGTTATTTATGATCAATAGATGGTGTCTTTACCAAAACCGCCAAAACAAGTGTAAAATATTTTTACATAAACGCAAAAGGAGTCAGAATTAACTACCTCTTTCATTTTGCTCACCTCCAGATCAGCTGATTTCAAGCTGGTTTGCTTTCGTCAGTGGAAGGATAGAGCTATAGAAACTAGGTTTAAAGACTGACTCTCAAGCGCCTATGCAAAACGTTTATATCAGTTTGCAAGCGTGAATTTTTCACACCGGTAAAGTCTTCAAACTCAGCCTAGCAAGCTAGATATCTATATGGGTCTGATCTCAGTTCAATTTCACCACATAGTCAAAGTCTCTGCAATATATATCATTGCAAGAAAACTTTAAAGGTACATTTATGAAAAATAAAAACAAGTTAGTCACGTAACCTGCTATCACTTGTTATTTATGATCAATAGATGGCGTCTTTACCAAAACCGCCGAAACAAGTGTAAAATATTTTTACATAAACGCAAAAGGAGTCAGAATTAACTACCTCTTTCATTTTGCTCACCTCCAGATCAGCTGATTTCAAGCTGGTTTGCTTTCGTCAGTGGAAGGATAGAGCTATAGAAACTAGGTCTAAAGACTGACTCTCAAGCGCTTATGCAAAACGTTTATATCAGTTTGCAAGCGTGAATTTTTCAGACCGGTAAAGTCTTCAAACTCAGCCTAGCAAGCTAGATATCTATATGGGTCTGATCTCAGTTCAGTTTCACCACATAGTCAAAGTCTCTGCAATATATATCATTGCAAGAAAACTTTAAAGGTACATTTATGAAAAATAAAAACAAGTTAGTCACGTAACCTGCTATCACTTGTTATTTATGATCAATAGATGGCGTCTTTACCAAAACCGCCGAAACAAGTGTAAAATATTTTTACATAAACGCAAAAGGAGTCAGAATTAACTACCTCTTTCATTTTGCTCACCTCCAGATCAGCTGATTTCAAGCTGGTTTGCTTTCGTCAGTGGAAGGATAGAGCTATAGAAACTAGGTCTAAAGACTGACTCTCAAGCGCTTATGCAAAACGTTTATATCAGTTTGCAAGCGTGAATTTTTCAGACCGGTAAAGTCTTCAAACTCAGCCTAGCAAGCTAGATATCTATATGGGTCTGATCTCAGTTCAGTTTCACCACATAGTCAAAGTCTCTGCAATATATATCATTGCAAGAAAACTTTAAAGGTACATTTATGAAAAATAAAAACAAGTTAGTCACGTAACCTGCTATCACTTGTTATTTATGATCAATAGATGGCGTCTTTACCAAAACCGCCGAAACAAGTGTAAAATATTTTTACATAAACGCAAAAGGAGTCAGAATTAACTACCTCTTTCATTTTGCTCACCTCCAGATCAGCTGATTTCAAGCTGGTTTGCTTTCGTCAGTGGAAGGATAGAGCTATAGAAACTAGGTCTAAAGACTGACTCTCAAGCGCTTATGCAAAACGTTTATATCAGTTTGCAAGCGTGAATTTTTCAGACCGGTAAAGTCTTCAAACTCAGCCTAGCAATGATATATATTGCAGAGACTTTGACTATGTGGTGAAACTGAACTGAGATCAGACCCATATAGATATCTAGCTTGCTAGGCTGAGTTTGAAGACTTTACCGGTCTGAAAAATTCACGCTTGCAAACTGATATAAACGTTTTGCATAAGCGCTTGAGAGTCAGTCTTTAGACCTAGTTTCTATAGCTCTATCCTTCCACTGACGAAAGCAAACCAGCTTGAAATCAGCTGATCTGGAGGTGAGCAAAATGAAAGAGGTAGTTAATTCTGACTCCTTTTGCGTTTATGTAAAAATATTTTACACTTGTTTCGGCGGTTTTGGTAAAGACGCCATCTATTGATCATAAATAACAAGTGATAGCAGGTTACGTGACTAACTTGTTTTTATTTTTCATAAATGTACCTTTAAAGTTTTCTTGCAATGATATATATTGCAGAGACTTTGACTATGTGGTGAAACTGAACTGAGATCAGACCCATATAGATATCTAGCTTGCTAGGCTGAGTTTGAAGACTTTACCGGTCTGAAAAATTCACGCTTGCAAACTGATATAAACGTTTTGCATAAGCGCTTGAGAGTCAGTCTTTAGACCTAGTTTCTATAGCTCTATCCTTCCACTGACGAAAGCAAACCAGCTTGAAATCAGCTGATCTGGAGGTGAGCAAAATGAAAGAGGTAGTTAATTCTGACTCCTTTTGCGTTTATGTAAAAATATTTTACACTTGTTTCGGCGGTTTTGGTAAAGACGCCATCTATTGATCATAAATAACAAGTGATAGCAGGTTACGTGACTAACTTGTTTTTATTTTTCATATATATATATATTGTGAATATTCAGATTAATGATCAAGGTATTTAAAAAAAAATAAAGAAGTTTGTTGATCTTGTTTGGTTTTTCTTTTGCTCAATAGATAGATAATGGAAGATCTTGGAAATATAGATTTAAATTTATCACCATAGCAACCTAAAGCTTTTAAATAGTATTGTTTACTGTTGTTTCTTGCTTTAAAATACTAAATTCGCTATAATCAAACTCAGGAAAAACATATAGGTAAATAAATAAATTTTGAAAACAATTCAGTACAATATAAGTTTACTTAAATAGGATCAATATTTTTACATATTTCATGTATATTAATGCAGTCACCATAGTAACATTATTACATATAATTCAATGTTTTTATGTTATGTATATTTGTTTATAAATTAATTAAAAAAAATATTATTATTAAAAAAATATATGTGTGTAAATTATTTGTGTTTATAAAGTGAATAAAGGTTGTAATATCAATTTTGTATTTTGGTTTACAAATAATGGGAAAAATCTAATCGAATTTGCATTTAATTTCCATGTATCTTTTCTCCAAACTTACATTACAAACCACACGAAAACTGCTGTAAAAAAATTGTTCAGCTTGAGCTTTATTTGAGTATATTCCAATGGTTGTTATGATACCAGAACGTTAGAAAGAGAACACATAAATAGCAGCCAACAGACTATAAGAGGAGGCTATCATATTTTTGTGATTGCCACGAATGGACAGATTTTCTAGGTTCTTACAAATAAAAGTTCTTCAATATTTTTTTTAACTGTTAAACCATAAAACATGAAAAAATAAACTTAAATTATCTGCCCGTTCAATCAATTGAAGGGCAGTTGTGAAGGATTTCCAAGGGAAACGGGAACAAAATGTAAAAAAAGGCAACCTATAAAAAAAAAAATGCTTTATATAAAATCGGCTATTTTAGTTTTAAAAACAAAGATATTTCTGGTTTAAAGTTCGGTGTATAACCACCATTGGATTTGGATAAATATCGTGTCACGAGCTAAGGAACACAGGATCAACTGGATTAATTTGCATCATAAAAAAAAGGGCTCATTAAATCGCACTCTCCTCTTTGGAAAGGAAAAGGACTGTTTGTGAAGCATTATAAAGTTCGAATTATTATTTCTGAGAAATAAACTTCTCTTTGCGTTATAAAAACTGAGAATAAGTCAATGGATAAATAAATAGTGAAAATGGACACTCTTATATTTGGTATGATTTATTTTTATATATAAAAATGTGCGCATATTAATTTTTTTACATGTATTTAAAAAGGATGATTTGTATTTTATTTAAATTATCTTTAAGAGTAATATAATTTATTAAATGGAAATGATCGGAGAGATTCAAATATATCATATTATTTCATATTCATTTATCGGTTATTATTTTGATAAACAAATAGACTTTGATCTCATCCTATTTCATATCTTTGGTATCTGTTATATATAAATTTTTCAGTAAAATATCCAAAAGCCTCTCCATTCATTCATTCATTTTTTTTATGTCGTTATTGTTTTCACAACACATTTAGAGATACACATAGTAATTTAATCATTTTTTATTCATTCAATCAATCTGAAATATAAATTAATTTCCGATGTATTTTGTTATTAATCTCGCCAATTTTCTTTTATATAATCAAATAAATTGAGTGATTCAAATGACCAGACTCCATTATTTTTTTTTTATTATTTGGATTGAATAAGATGACTTAGCTATTTAAATGATGAGGTTCAAATTCGGCTTGGTAAGTGAACTAGAATATAAGATATGGTATGTTTTGTATATTAACATTTTATTTTATTCCCATACGAATTTTATATTTATCTCTGCATTCAAATACTATGTGTTATATTTTATTTTAGTTAATATTACAAATCAATCATTTCTATGTTTGTCTGATTCTGTCATAAAAATCTAAATAGATTGTACTTTATCATTGGTTCAGAATAACTCGTCTTAGATATATATTTTTTTTTACATCTCTAAAATAAAAGATACAAACTTTGTTGAATAGTTTACTTGAATATTATCTTTAGATTGGGATGAATCTAAATTATAATCAAATTTTAATTATTGCCAACCAATTTTATATTCAATTGTTTAAAGATTCAAATAAATAATATTAATACCCATAGGTGAATAAACATCCAATAGAAACTTAATATATCTTTTATGTAATGTGTTTGGACATTGTAGAGTTAGAAATGAGCTAATAGAGTGTTGATAATAAATTCTAGTGAAGTATTCTATTTTAACACATAAACGAAGCAATAATTGAGTATCGCTTTATGGGAAGATATGAATAAATTATTTAAATATTACTTTATAGCTTCTTAATAAACTAGACATAGATTAATTTGTTTAAACATTTAAAGGAGTGCATAAATTTTCAAAGTGTTTATAAAATGATATAAAAACTGGTTGATTTCAATAGGAAATTATTAATTAAATATTAAAGTAGACAGAATTGCGTATCGCTTGTTAAAAGATAAGAACGAATGTTTATACTTTCTGTTTAGCGTTTTGTTAAACTAGGTATACGTTTAAGTCAAATATTATTTTGTTTCAACCTTTCAAAATAGTGTCTATATTTAAAATGTTTTGTAAAATACAATTATAGGTATTTAGAAGCTTATCCGTTAAGATAAAATGCAGCATCATTAAATAATGAAGTAGATTTAAATTCCTACAATAATAATAGGTTAATAAAATATATATTCGAATCTGCTTTAGTTATTAATTGGATTTGATTTTCATTAGATTGCTAATCAAGTAGTTAGCCTAATCATATATTGTTGTCTAGAGCAATAATAGACGGTTTCACTGCTCATTGCAGTTTATGTTGTAATTTTAATGGATTTGTTGATGTCTGGAGCAGATAATCTCATTATTCTTTCGTTTCACATATAGCTTAAACAAATTCAACTTTATAGAGATTATTAGTGCTTTATGATGGTTTATTGCATAATGGCGACTCGATTGAGCTAGACTAGATTAGATTAAATTAGATTTTAGATTTTTTATCAGATCAGATTGATCATCCTAACCATCCCTGGCATTGATCAAATTCCATCAGTTACAATATATATATATATATAATATTACAAATCGATGTCTGTATTTCTTCAAAATAATATACGGTAAATTTATAAATAAATATTTGACAATACAGTACTTAATAGTTTATAAAAAATATATGTATAACCATCACTTAGAAGCGCTTTTAAAAGTGGTAGTTGACAAAGCTTTTAAAAGTGATAGTTGACAAAGCTACAAGTTAGTTGAAAGCGCTTCTAAGTGATGGTTATACATATATTTTTTATAAATTATTAAGTACAGTATTTTCAAATATTTATTTATAAATTTACATATATATATATATATTTGTACCAGCCAAAAAGAAGCCAACACATCAACAAACCCAAACTCAAAGTCGAATCCAAACTCAGCTGAACCAAGCTGAATTCAAACCCAACTCACGAGCTCAGATCAAATCAATGGATGACATATATTGACGGTACATGACTATGCGCCAAGGAACTAGCTCAACGGATGATGATGATTAATGAGACCCCTGATTTAATTCCAATAAAGTATAATAAAATAATTAAGAATCTTTATAAGTCAACTCAATATATATATATATATATATATATATATATGTTCAGGTTGCCAATACAGACAGTTAGCATTAATATTAAAATACTTATTGAATAAGAAAGAAAGTTAAAAACCAAATGTGTTAATAGTGTTTAATAATAATAACAATTTTGTTCAACTTTTATATTATGATTATATAGATTACCTCTAGTTTTTAAACGGAATTTATATTTACAATAAGAATGGCAGTCCTTATTATATGCCAATACGATTATGCAATATTCTAGGAGATATATATATATATATATATATATATATATATATATATATATATATATATATATATATATATATATATATATATATATATATTATTATATATATATATATATATATGCCCCAATGAGGAAGTAAAGGTAGATAAAGGTATTTGGCTGTGACAGAAATTATGATTCAAATTCTAAAAGAAAGAATGTGAGATTTATTTTCACATTCGTAAATCAATTCATAAAAAGCAAGATACGTGTTTAGGGCATAACTTTATTATTTAATAGAAAACTTACTTAATTATAAATAAATATGAATTTGTTCAACTTTAATAAAATCAATTCATCACAATTTACGAGCATGAGAGTGGGCTTTACTAAAACTGAGAAATAAACAGTACTGACGACTTATGAGCTATAAGAATAAATATGAAAAATAATGACTTGTCTGTGATTTGAGAAAATAGCAGGGCGGCTTGTATTTGACAAGTCTTTGATGCCCTATATGAAGGATCCATAGAACATGGAAAACCAGGTTGGGTCATAGCATCAAACCTTTGGTGTTCCAAATGTAAAATGAGCAAGTGAGGAAGTACTTTCTTCCTATGTAATTTAATGAACAGTAATATCACTGAGGACAAGCCTGTGAAGCAGGAGATGGCTTGCATCAGCAATGTTCAGAAAAATGATGACTTGGTAATCATCTTTTAATTAATAAAACCCATTTTATATAAAGAATGCTCTACGTGATGACCTGACCAAGTTGAATTAAAGTCAAACGAGCTTTAACTAAAAAGTACTTAATGCAATTATAGAATCATATTAATCATGCCCCAAACATCATGCTCTCCCTGAATATTAATACAGAAATACAAATTTAAATTAGAATATGTTCATTTTATTCCCTTTATCAATCTTTAGCAAAACATTTTAATATTATTAATGTGGATAAATGAATATTATAAACTCAGTAAAGTGGCCAGGAGCATAGGTTAAAAATTGAGCTAATAATTTGTTGTTATTAGCTATTAATAAAAATAGCAAAAATTGTATAAATCCTTCAACTCGATAATTAATAGAACTGTATCCAATGAGTTCTAGTGGGTAAGAATTACTATAAAAATTAATATATTATTTAACAAGGCAAACGCAACGAAGGAAATTATTATCAAGTTGAAGTTTTACTAGCATATAATTAAAAATAAACAACATTAATAAATCACATGATAAATATATATAATATAATAAATGAAGCACCATCGTAAGAAAAGAGAAAGTTAACAAACATTAAATTTAAAGACTAGAGATTAAGATAGAGAATTACTACATAATTTAAACTAGCATTAATGCATCAAGGAAAGAGAAAAGCTTTTAACAATACTTAATTTAAAGGTAGTGTAAAATAAAGTTCAAAGACCGGCCAGAAAATAGCGATTCATATAAGAAAGATATTACCATTTCTTCATGGTTGGCTCCTTGAATTACACATGGCAGAGTCCAGTTGGATGAAACGTAGATGCACATTTTGGAAAATTATTTGAATGACATTTTGAAGGATTTCTCTAAGGTTTCGGCAGCTTACGATTGGTATATGAATTTTTATATTACAGCCACATTGAAGATTTTCAGGGGACTTCAGGAACTGTAGACTCCTGAAGTTAAGCCCCCCACCATGGTAGAAACACTATTTCACTTCATAATTTAACTGGGCAGCTTCTTCTCTAATGAAATATATATGGCTTCTCTTAATGAGGAATAATAGCTGCTTGGAAACTTTTCCTGGGCTTTTTATACTGTATCTGATGCCTTCAAGCTAGCGCTTCTTTCCTAATCAATCTTACAAAAATTTACTGGTTGTTTTTAGATACATTCCTTCGATAAGGCTTTCAAACTCATTAACTTGAATTCATTTTCTAATTAGAAAATGAATTTTTAAAATCAGAAAATGATTTTAATTAGGACCATCCTTACATTTTAAATACTTATCTTTTTTCTAATTAATAAAAACTTTAACCATTGTTTTGGAAAGGGAAAATCTGAAAGCTTATCGAAAGAATGTAGCTTTTAATCACTAAAAATTTAATATATTATTTAAAAGTAAAATAAACATTCCTGACGCAATGAAACTTTAGAACGAATATGTACATTTAAATATTTATAAATATATATATATGCACAATCCACGCAGTTATAATATATATAAATTCAGGAATAATTCTATTATGAATTTATTAGTAAAAATGATTAATTTAAATCTCAAATGAGTTAATTTTAACACACATTTATAATAGTTTTTCTTTAAGGAAACTAGCGTGGATTGAACGAATAAAGCCCCATTGCATCGGAAATTCAAGGTTAGTACAAGGGTTTGAAGTTGGCTACATGTGAAAGATCATGAAGCTAGGATCGAACTTAGATCCGACTGCTTCAATATATATATATATATATATAATGAAACTTAAATATATTCCAAACAACAGTAAACAATTTATAATATAATATAAATAAAAACTCATAAAGAAATATTTTCGATTATATTCATAATCCTTATCAACTCAACTTTCAAAATGGAATCAACTATTACCAACTGGAAACACTGTAGTCTTTATGTGTTTCTGGTTGGTAATAGTTGATTCTATTTTGAAAGTTGAGTTGATAATGATTATGAATATAATCGAAAATATTTCTTTATGAGTTTTTATTTATATTATATTATAAATTGTTTACTGTTGTTTGGAATATATTTAAGTTTCATTATTGTATTATTAATATTAGCGGACATTTATTTTGTTTTAATATATATATATAATCTTATAATTGAATATTTATAAATACAGAAATTAGATATATGTAAAGGATAACTTTAAAAATTTTATCCATTACGAATGCTTTCGACAATCCATGTAGTCTTTGTCAACTAACACTTTGGAAAGCTAACCTTCCCACAATTAGTCCACATATTTCTGTTTTGAATTCCAGAGATTGTAGCTATCAATTGATAGTAAATTTCTGATAATAATCACTCTCAAAATTTAACAATATTCACTTTGATCTAGCCAAAGGCTTTAATTACCCAAAGTTCTATTCCAGCTAGCATAGGTAATTAATAGGAAGCTATCAGACTTTTTTAAATATATTTTTGTAAATATAGACAGGATATATTTATGTATAATATCATCATTATCAACCATTATTGATTCATTGCAATATGAAGGTCTATCCATGTTTAGTTTAATTTTGCAATCTCTAGCTTCTCTACAACACATCAGCTAACTTCCTTATTTTATCTATCCATCACATACATGATTTTTTTATAGATTTTAGACAATCCTTTGAGATCTAATTTAAAACTTTAACTGATCCTGTATTATAATCCCTTTTGGCAATATGTGCAGGCTGGGCCCATTTCAATATCTTGATTTTTTAGATGTTGTCAGTGATACATGTTTGTACTTTCACCCATGTGTTTAATTTTTAATCTCTTCTTGATATTCCTAAAATACATTTCTCCACACTTCACTCAGTAGTTTGAAGACTTTGAATTGCTCTTCTGTTAAGTATCCAAGTCTTAAATTCATAATTATAAAATTGTAAAGCATATCTATTAAATATCTTTTTTTCCAAACACCTGCTTCTACTTTCACCCATGTGTTTAATTTCTAGGCTTTTCTTGATACTTCTAAAATATATTTCTCTACATTTCATTGGGTAGTTCAAAATCTTAGTAATGTTCTTCTGTTAAGCATCCATATCTTAGATTATATCTATTAAAAACCTTTTTTTTTCCAAACACATGGACACAATTTCCTTTCAGTATTATTTTTATTGAAAGTGCTCCATCCAAAATTAATTTTATGATTAATTTCATATATTATGTCTTAATTTATATTAATAATCTGATCAGGTATTTGTAGTTTTAAATTTTCCTACTTGATGATTATTGATATTGACTTCTGGAAAAAAAATATATTATGTGTGTGTGTGTGTATATATATATATATATATATAATATTGATGCAAGAAACTAAAAATTTCTATTTTATAGAGTGAGACAAAAGGCAAAAATAAAAAATAAAAAAAAATTGATAATAATTATCATTTGTTTTTTTTTAAATAGTCTGTTATATATATATATATGTCTAAATAATACTTACTAAAATATAAGATTACAATCTTTATTCAAAATATTAAAATACAACAGAATTGCAAAAGCTTTGAAAATGTCTGTGTGGCTGTCGAATAAATTAAACACCTACACACATTAAACAAACATTTTCTTTATAATAATAATAATAATAATAATAATTATTATTATTATTATTATTATTATTATTATTATTATTATTATTATTATTATTATTATTATTATTATTATTATTATTATTATTATTATTATTATTATTATTATTATTATTATTATTAATGTTGTTGCTGTTATTATTATTATTATTATTATTATTGAAATAATAAATAGATCTATTCAATTAAAGAAATTATAATTATTTCTCATTTGTATAAATTTCATTTAAAATTTTTTTTATTTACAATCTATTTGTGTTATAACAACAAGCTTTTTCATCAGATGAGGAGTTCTGCATAAAAATGCTATAACATATAGACAATAATCATTGCTTAAGTTTGTGTTTTGTCTTTATAATTTACTAATAAAGAGAAAGTCATGTTTCTTTACTGGTATCTTTTGTATAATAATGATTTGCTAAAGTTATTAAAAAAAGAAGTAGATTATTCTTTCATCAAAACAATTTATCAGTAGACCTCTCCCTTTATTATAATTAAAGACAAATTGAAATTTATTAGATTAAAAATCATAAAAATCATCTTAACAGTTATATAATATTGATCAAAATATTCCTCTCAATGTTACCAAAGCAATTCTGAAGAAAAAAATATTTATGACTTTAAGAAAATAAAAATAAAATTTCTAAACAGTAATGAGATAATATCATATCTGCTTTAAAGTGCTAGCATAAAATATTGTTAAAACATAGGCATATGAAGCTTATGAACTATATCATATTATGTTCCATGTTTTCCTTGCATAATAGCTACATTTAGTTGATAAATAGTAATTAGAATAAAATACATATTGTACATTAAACTACAAGTGAGCAGTACTTTTCAGCCTACACACATCATTCATATATATATATAAAGGTTGGGGACAATTTGAAAGAGATTTTGAATTTCCGATTCTCTCTCAGCATTTTTTGTAAACAAGCTTGAGTAGGCTATTGGTAGAGCTCCATTAATGATCATAAAATGCAAGCTAAAGGCAGGTTAAAAAAATTTTAACTTGTTTTTATTTATCATAAATGTACCTTTCAAGATTTTAGCAATGATATAGATTGCAGAACCTTTTAACTATGTGGTGAAACTGAACTGATTTTGGACCCATATAGCTATATAGTTTGTTTAGCTAGATTTTAAGATATTTATGTGTCTGAAAAATTCGTGCTTTCAAGCTTATAGGAACAGCTTACATAAGTGCTGTTCAATAGAGTTGGGATTTAGATCTAGTTTCTAGTTCTCCTACCCTTTACTGATGAAATCCAATTAGCTTGAAACCATGGTTTAAAGGTTGGGGACAATTTGAAAAAGATATTAAATTTTTGATTCTCTCTCAGCATTTTTTGTAAACAAGCTTGAGTGGGCTATTGGTAGAGCTCCATCTGTGATCATAAAATGCAAGCTATAGGCAGGTTAAAAAAATTTTAACTTGTTTTTGTTTATCATATATATATATATATATATATATATATATATATATATATATATATAACTGAAACACAGGCTTGTTATATACCTGTGTCTATATATGTAATATATAGAATATATGAGCACAAACTTTTACATGACCCACCACTCTCCACTCTATCTAATAACACCGATACACTCAAGCACATATATGCTGAAAAGATAAATAATCACCAATATACGTATTTCATACTAAACCAGCAATCATGAGTTGGTCCAGATTATCATCTCCCACACATATATACTATAAATGCTCAGATATATATTAAGATAGACAATCTTCCTACTTTAATGGACAGGCTTCAATCTACTACACACTCCAACTCTTCAACCATCCATCCAATTGAAAATCTGATGATGAAATGCTCAAAGGCCAGCCTGAGGCCGAGATTATATATATATATATATATATATTGTAACGGGCACATACAATGTTGCATTTTTTTTTATTAGTAAACATTAAAAAATAAAAGTTCGCAAATAAAACTTTTTTATTAAAAATTAAAAATTGAAAATTAAAATTCTATACTAAACTCATATATATATATAAAATCGCACAGATGAAAAAAATTATTAAAAAAACTTTATTAAAAATAGAAAAAGGATTTTAAAAGCAAAAACTTAAAAAGATTTAAAGATAAAAATATATTTAAGTTTGTACAAAACAAATTAATTAATGTTATTGAAAAAATGGAAATGATTATTTTAATTAGTCAAAGTGAACTAGCCCTTGGGCATTTAAATGTATAAGCAATGGTCAGATAGAAAAACAATAGAAACTAATGGCCAATGAAAGAGATCCATTGGGGAATCAGACCTCAATGGAAGAATCATCATCATTGATGATGTAATGTCCATTGGATCCTAAAGTTACATATAAAAGAAAAAGTTTGATAATAAAATTTTTAGTGAGTAAAGAAAATTTAAGAGAAGACGGAGATGTGTTAAGTTGGAGAGTTGGAAGTGAAGGGATTGAAAGACGCACTTTCAATTCCTTCAGTTGTTATAAAAAAAAGAAAATGAAACATCGCTTTTCCTATATTGAGGACTACAGGATCATCGAGGGATTTTAATGCTGGATTCCAAACGGCAAGCAATGGATAACTAATGAACATTTCTAAAATCCTATGCATGTTATGAACTTAAATGAATATTAATTTGAAAACACTAAGAACTTTAAAATATAAACTTTTCCAGTATTTTAAAAAAATAGAAATAGAATCCTATCTGACCAAACTAAATTCCTTATTAATTCTTTTTATTGATGTATTTTTTTTAATCATTTTCATTTATTTATTTATTTATTTTTTTCGTTCTTTTAAGTTTTATTTGTGATTTTTGTTTTTCGTTAAATTAAATTATAGAAATGTTAAACTTAAGTCAGGTGTGAATGGCTATATAGATTTGTAAAGTTATATTAGGAGAGGGTAATCTTATGTTATTTGTTTCGTAGTTAAATTAGGTCAATGGATTGGATATATTGGTGTATATTGGTGTAATTAGTAGATGTAGTATGAGATTCGCTACAGGCAGAATCATTTTATATGCCGCACACTTCCTTTTTGCCTATGGAATGCAATTGTAAGTCGGCAAAATGACCGCAGTCCTTTCCTATGGAGTTTTTTTTTTATTGCTCTTCTTGTCAGATAGATGTGGTATTCCTATCTGATGAGAGGCAATTTCTTCTCTTAACCTTTTGTGCTGCCGTATTCGTGTTACATTGAATGCATCGATATATCAGATGGATTGACGTTGGTTTGACTGCGAACTTTTGGCCTAAGGTTAAATAAGGATAGAATATTTTCTTTCAAATGCAAATCTATGTAGTCTATTCATACTCGACACTCTAAATAAAAATGCATTAAATTTAAGTTGGGTATGGATGTTGCATGGATTCGTTAGCGGTTAATTATGTTGTGGTTTTCATATTCGGTTAGAATATGTAAGTCATCAATGTCAATGTGGTATCTTATGATGAATGCCATTGAGTTTCTTGTATTCCCTCTGCAATTGACAGTATCAATGACTTTGTATTTTGATCGGTTATGTTTATTTCGAGATGTTTTTAACCGTGGAATCTATGCAGCCAATCGATACTCAACATTATAACACAAACTTTTATAAATTCATCTGTGCAAACTTATAAAAATTAAAATGTAAATTTATAAAAATTAAAATGTAAATTAAAATCAAAGTTAAAAATATAAGTTAAATTTTAAAATGTAAACTGATACTAAAATAATTTTAAATATTATATATGGGCGTAAATAAATGTTTGTGTGTATAATTACTGGCAGTGGCTTATTTTATTCTTTTTTTAAAAAAATTATTCTTAGATAAGAAATTTATAAAATATAAATCTCTGCTATTCCACTGAGCTAGTGACATTGGGCTAACGACCTGAATCAAAATATATAAAATAAATTTAAAAAAATTTTTTTTTTGACTTACGTATCTGCCTACTTTATAAATTTTCTAGGTTCAAATGCCTAGTGGCGCCCTGTAGTGTAGATTATGTTAAGTCTCACTATCTCTGGATCGTTATAATATATATATATATATAAAGTTTGTTGTTAACTCAAAGGAGGCACTTAGATTTCTCTTTAAAGCCTTAAAGAAACTGAGCAGGAAATTCCTAATATCCACTCCATACATTCTATTTGTTGTTGCATCTGGTATTACTGTGTGATTATTTATATATGATACAAGTATGAATGGGATATTCACTAACATACATTAGATAATGTGATGCATTTAGTGATTTTTTGCCTCTGAGTTTAAAATCAAGAAACATTGTAGTCTTTTCTTTCAGTTTTCAGATAGCTCTTAATTGAATTGTCAGTTGAGTTTCTTGGAGGCAGAATGAATGTGTGTGTCAATGAACTTTTTTTCTAACATATAATTATAACCATGATAGACAAAATTAAATTATGGTGCTTTTTCTAAAGTTGTCAGTCAAAATAGCAGGTAGTGGCTGTAAACTAATGGTGCTAAGAATCTCCTGACTGTGAATCCAGGCTGCATTTGATGGTGACATTTTATTTGGTTGCTTACAAATGTAGATCAAGTGAAGAATGATTACAAGAATTGAAAGAAAAATTGTCTAACTTAAATGGGATATTATTGGACTTTGTGATATTAGAACAAAGGTAAAGACAATTGATTTAAATTGTGAGCATATAGAGTATTATAAAAGCACAAACATTGAAAGTATAAGTGGAGTAGGATTCATTATTAATAAAAAGTGAAAGAAATAACAATGTGAAGATTGATGAGGTAAAAGAGAGAGAGTGGCAAAATTTTTATTCAATTTAATAGTAGATACCAAATCCAGACAATTCAGGTCTATGCTCCAACAAGTTTTCCTTTTGAGGACTTTTATATATGAATATACAAAAAGCTTTTGATCAAACCAAACAACATTTTAAAATTAGTATGGCAGACTAAAATTGGTAAATAATTGAAAGATAAAAATGTCATAGGTAAATATTGTTATGGTGACAGAAATGAAAGAGGATGTAGATTTGTGGAGTTTGTAGAAAAAAAAAAATTATATTATGATTTTTTTGGGGGGGGAGAAAAATGTTAAATGAAAATGAATATGGAAGCTTTCAAATCAGAATTGGATTATATTTTCACTAACAGAAAATATGTATTTCTAGATTTTAATGTTTTTAATAAACTTAACAAAAGAAATGATCATCAATTAGTGAAATGTAAAATATATATGTGTGTGTGTTAGTGCAAAACTAGAGATTCAAAAATTATCAAGAAAAACAGTATTCTCAATTGATATTTCTAATCTTCAGAAAGAATCTAATGAATTTAAGTTATAACTTGGAAATTGTTTTCAAATAGTAACACATTTTGAACAATGAAATCAATAGAAAGATAACTGACACTCTTTTTAAAAATTGCAACAAAGCAATTGACCATTAAAATTTCTACTGAGACAAGACAATTTATAAAGAAAGAATATGTAATATATGCAGGATTCGAACTTAGACTTTCACATGACCCACCACTCTCAGTGCCATCTCATATTGCTGACCCAATGCAGGTTTAAGCCTGTACAATGTTTAAAGAAAGAATATGAAAATACATAAAAATAATGCATTAAAAAAATTGGATATCTAAACATTTGTAAAATGGTGTGAAAAAGAGTTGATAACGATATAAGAAAGTATAATTGTAATATTAATAAGAAAAGTTATGGAAAAGAATAAAAGGCTCAAGAGTGTAAAGCTATAACTTGGTATTGGTAGGAAATTTATTTCTGGAATAAGAAAAAGAGATGAAATTATTACTAAAAAGGGAGAGTTCTATTTGTCTATTTTATATAGGATCTTATATAAAGAAATATTATTTAAATATTTGATAACTAAAGAATCTTCAAGCAGGTCTTCTGGAGATAATAATTTATATATGTGAATACAATTTAAGTTTAAGATCAAATATTATTGTTTTAATTATACAGATGATCGTATCTGGTAAATATTGAGAATTTTAGCCAATCAACATGTTTATTCAATATAGATATCCAACATAGGAGAGTAGAAACTTGTTATTCATAATCATACAGGATGGTAGTAATGATTTAAAACATAGTAACTGAATTTAGTAATATTTCTCCAACATGAAGTTTTTTTTTCATGCTTAACTTCCATGCGTTTGTAAATATATATATATAGAATAAATACTTTTTTTAATTTAATAAGTCCTTCAATTTTAACACTTTTTTACAGTGCATCTTGAATGACGTGATATAGATTTTTATGATATAATATCTTCTTTAACACTTTTTGGAAAATTGTTTTGGTCTTTACCATGATATAATTTTATTTAAAGTCTTGGGGTGTAATATTTTTAAGTTTTTGAATAAATTGGATACGGTATTTACACTTTAATATTACTCATGTATAAAGATTTATTGGCTTAAAATAAAGAACACTATATTTAATTGAAATGAAATTTCCCAAGTCTATCGTAATTGTCTTTTACATTTTCTTAAAATATTAAATTGCAGGGACCGACTTTTTAAATAAACATTTACTTCTATAAATCAGCGAGAATATCTATTGTGTTATTATTGCGATTATATTTTTTTAATAAGTAATATATATATATATATATTGCCTACATTTTGTTCAAAAGAACATATTTGTTTAACTTTTTCCAATCGTGATTGCAGAGTCGAAAGTAAATTTAGAAATGAAAGATTATTCTTTGTTACAGTACATGCCATTTTTAAATAATATACTTCAAAATAATATATCCTAAAACAAGAGCAAAAAAAGAAATATCCTATATTTTTCTAAGCAAAAAGTATTACACCCAATTTTTAACCTACCTTTAATTGTCAAAAACCGCCTCTCAGATTATTTCAAATAAATTAAGTGAATAATTTTATAAATACTTCTGAAAATATATTTTTCACTTTTATCGTTAACTAAACTTTTCTTCAGCTTAAAAGCAGAAATGATTTGAAGATTTTTTTTCTTTTTAAAATTCGGATCTCTTAAAAACTATAATCTTTTCGTTTAAACAAATATTTCAATAAAACTAAGTAATATTTTATGTTTTAAAATAATCTTGCCTGAAGGTGATCAAACATAAGAAGATATTTAATTTTTATCCAAACTTATACACATATATGTTAGTTACTGAAGTCAGACTACTGATGTTATTCATAATTAACAAGTTATGGAAAGACTTCACTTATAAGAATTACTGCGAAAAATAATTAAACAGCGTCCCATTAAAGTTATTAATGCTGTAAAGCAGAAACTACCCTAGATTATGAAGATCTAAATATTACTTCTGGTACAGAGTTTTTTCTGTCTACTCACCGACATATTATCTCAATCTCACCGGTTTTTTTTCCATATTTTTTTTTAAGTGTCATAGCATCGGCCGGGACGCGAACCCGCAACCCAGGCAACTGCCTGCAAGTGCAAGGCGGTCGCGCTGACTTCTCGACCACCAACTTCTATCCAAGAGAGCTAGCCCTTTGTACTAAACGTGACAATGGGATATTGTATATAATTGCATTTTTGTGATTTAATTAATCTCAGAGCAATTGCGACTACCATTTCCACCCCCACCCCCCTTTGTGCTAATGCAATATATTTTGGTTTTAGAAAACAATGATTGAACAAATTTAGCAGATTACTATGAATGAATTGTGATTTTATACAAAGCTATACAATTATTAATGTATCATTTTGAAATTATATTTGATGTAACAGTTTTATTAATTAAATGATCTTACGCTTATAAAGTTCTAATTAAATATTTATCTTCTCCACTACGCACATACAAATGTGAAAAGAATTATAAAAGGTAGCTTAAAATAATTATACTTCCAAAATCTAATTAGAACAGTCTGACCCCCAGATTACTTCTTTAGATAAGAGAAATCAAGATGATAGTAAAAAGATAAATATTTTATCCCCCCCCCCTAAATATAAGTATATTAAAAATATAAATTTAGCTGGTGTAAATTATTGAAGTAGCTGAACACAATAGAGCGCTGTTTTTATTGAAGTTAATTATTTAATTGAATAAATACACAATTAAAAGATTTTGTAGGAGGGCTAATTATCAACTGAAAGAACTTGATATTGTTGGGATATCTAAATTTGTATCTTTTATTTTTAGAATTTCAATATATACAATGACAAAATGAACAAAGAAGCTATTATATAAACTATTTTTTTGATATGGCGAATGTTTTATAGCTTTATCTTAAAATCCTGCATTTATTTTGTAAGTTTGTTTAAGTTCTAACATGAGACTCAGAAAGTTTAGGAAAGCTGATGAACAAATATTTATTATTGGATTTATAGAAATGATAAGTTTGGCGAAAAGTTTTTGTAAATAAGAACAATCATAATTCTTTGAATTTGAACAATACACTTTATAAAATTTCTGTTCAACACATGAATTTATTAATATGACACTTTGTTTTGACAAAATATTTGATATAAAAGAAATTAAATGCCAATATCAAAACAATAGCAACTTGCTGACTTTGTTATAGTTAGGAGATAAATGTAAAAATTATCAAAATTACATATTTGCTTAAAAGCTTAGAATTATGGACAGATCCTAGATTAGGATATTCCAATTTTGATATCTATTATAGATACTAAAATTTTCAGTTTATGAATTTTTAAACTAGTCGTTTTACTTTATCTTGGAATTCTCTTAAGATATGTATTGTGATTTGGGTTCATTTAAAAAAAAAATCAGATTATTTTTTGAGAATATTTGTTTTCTTTCTTTGGCTGAATTCATAGTAAAATATAATCATATTGGTATTTAAAATACAAAAGTTTAACAATTTTAAAATGTTTGTTGATACAAAACATCAAAAAATATAGTTACTTGATGATCATGGTTTCATGAGACCTAAAATGTTTATAGAGTCTTTGGAAGTGTTGCCATAATTTTGGCATATTACTTTTTCTCACTCTGAATGCATTTTGCAAGCAACCTTTGTTCTTCAGTTGAGCTAGAAGTATCAAATACTTCAATTTCCATGCTGACATTGACAGCTAAATAACTTTTATCACATTATTGTAATATGTATATATAGTAATGGTGAATTACACAGTAGTATGGGCTTGAACTAGGAACCAATGATACATAATATATATATATAAAATAATCCCAGTGCATAACGCTATACTGAAATAAATATACAAATATTAAACAATTAAATCATCCCACATGATTAAGAAATCCTTCTTTGTTTGAGTTTGTTCATATTTCAATATATAACATCTGATAGCAGACAGGTCAAAGTGGATACCATTTTGACCTGGCTATTTTGAAATACGAACTCTAGTGTATTTATATATTAGTTCACAGAGGGCAGTACTGGATTTCTTAATCATGTGGGATGATTTAATTGTTTAATATATATATATATATATATATATATATTAAACAATTAAATTAGGTTACAATATATATATATATATATATATATATTGTAACCTAATTAAAGTGTTCAAAAAATATTACCATACCTGAGTAGTCCATAGAATGATCATAAGTAAAGGTTCAAAATATAACACTATCAAGATAAATATTAGCAAATTATGAGCAAATTATTAATAACAAGTATTATAGCAATCATGTCATTGTAACCAAAATAAAGCATCATCAAAAGATACATTGTAACATAATAAAATGAGTTCAAATATTATAGATTTCTCAAGATCCAAATATCAATATATAAGAAATAATCATAAATTCAAAAATTAAATGATGATCAAAAGATATTATTAATAACCAGTATTAAAACAATGTATTATATGGAAATCACGTGAAGTGAGTACACTAGTAATTCAATAAAATATAACTCAGGTATACAGGCAGTAGGTTTTATCCACTTTCATTCCTTGGTTTGATGTTAAGTGCATGTTTAAACAAATACTAAGTGAATATGGTCTAGCAGGGCGCCACTAGATTATCTGAATCTAGACACGGTTATATCTGATAACCTTTCACATGTACCGGGTTTGAATCCCTTTTTGGTACTTTATTTCTAATAAAAATGAGAGATTTTGCTTTTTGAGCCATATCACTATAAGCACTAATAGTTAGGTAAAAGTAAAACATCTTTAAACCAAAGTGGAGTTCATTGAACATAAATCATTTCTCAGATCTTAACATAACAAATGTGTTTCAATATTTTTATAAGTTCACTAGCTCAGATTATATATAACTAATTTAGGATGGCAATTCACTCATCCTTGCATGAAATAGATGATGGGATGTGGTTATAATAATACTAAGAAATCACTAAATATTATAAAATCAATATTTATTTATGGCCTTTAAACAGTTAAACAGCTCATTAATTAAAACGTTGATGACGATGATGATGATGATAATAATAACAATAATGACAAGGGTTTCAACTACAGCTCTAGGACTAAGCCTAAACATAAAACTAAATTTTATAAAGAAATTCATAATTATTGCTTAATTTTAGCATATTTACTTATATCTTAAATAACTAATATTCAACCATTGATGATGATGAATAATCACACTTAACAAAGACTACACTTAATGAAATATATACGCCTCGTTTAATAAAACAAACTAATATTTATTACTACATTTCTAACATATACATAAAAATTTCTAGATAAATATGAAAATTGACATGAATAATAATAATAATTGATTATATAACAATCCTCAGATTAATTTTAAGTTCTTCCCCCTTTCCCTTCAAATGTATTTTGTATTAAGTTGGACGTCACATTGACCATGATTTTCACTCCATGAGAAAAGTATTTAAAAAAAAATATTATCTGCTCATTGGCACACATACTTTAAAATCCAACATGTAAATAGAATGTAAAAAAAAAATGTTAGTAAAATTGAAAGAGCAAGTTTTAGAAAAAAGTTTTAAATTATTTTCTCCCCCTCCCTTCCAAGCGCTGAAATCTATACTGAACTTGAAACAAAATAATCTAATATTCTAATACTACTCATTATTCCACATTCACTTCCAATTATACACATATAAAAATATTATTATGTATGTGCGTGTTTTATCCCATGATAACAAAATATTATTTAAAACCAAAATAATAATATATTAGTTAAAACTAAAATCATAATACCATAAAAAAAAAATTGTTTTACATATTCATATTTCATAACTGTAAAATTAATAAACATATAATTTTGATACATTCAAGATAATTTATGAAGCTCAAAGTTATTATTAGTAAGACATTCTTGTTTTAATCGATCTGAATAGTCTTTAAAAGTTCTTTAAATAAAAATATACCACTTTATTGCTAAAATGTTTATTAAGACTGATATCATAAAGAAAATAGATATAAAAAGTCATATTACCGATCTTTTGTTTGTAGCGAATTTCCAAGGGTTCAAACTTGTCTTGTATAATGTTTATATTTCTGTAGCTACCATTTCCGTTTTACTGGGAACAATCTCTTTCTTGAGGTGGATAACTATTTGATGATGATGACTCTATTGAGGTTATTTGCTTTAGTGGACAATTTGGAAATCATTATAGTAAATTTTCTTCTCTTCTTGTCAAGCATGTGGATGAAATACAGCAGTTGTTTTCCCATTTGTAAATTTTCTTGAGTTTAAAATCAGTTGTTGTAACAATTAATTGGACTTGATGATTAATATTTATCAGTAGATTAATTCATCTTCTTTGAATGCAGGTGAATGCTTTCTTCCTTCTATTAAAAACATCTTATTTATCTGGTCAGTTGAAAGGTGTAGAATATTATTTTAGACACATCTTTTCTTTCCTATGTGATGTGCAGCTTCCCCAGATGGTCCGGAATCGATGGAACATACATATAATTTTTCTAGCCTGCCATTTCTTATATTTTCAACATTCAAATTTGATAGTTTAATAATCTGAATCAATCAATAATAATAACAATAAATCAAGACAGCTTTTTATATCCAATTTTTAGCTACCTTAACCAATCAGAGATAGCATCACTTGCTATTTTTGGACAAATTTGTTTTAATTAGATCTCTAATTTATTTTCAACCAAAGTATTTTTCAACTGAAAAGTTTAATCCTTTTTCCAGACACTTTTGTTTTAAAAAAAAAATAGACTCAATTCTTATTTCCTTTCTTTTGTTTTTTCTTTCTTTTTAACATCCAGGTAACACTTCAAATCTTTGAGCTTCCTTCTTTAGATCTTGATAAGACAATTTCAAAAATTATAGCTCCAAAGTGACAATCATTTACAAAAAAATTTACTACAAAGATCGATATCTGATTAAACAGATTTCCTCTTTTAACAAAAAAAATTGTACAAAAAAAAATAATTTAACAGATTTAATACTTCCTTTTCTTTCAATATTTAGGAAATGTAAAATTTTGTATGTAATGTACACACATCCTGCATTCTTTCAAATCATTCATAAACTAACCTTAAATACTATAATTGCTAGCTTAGTAATTATAACCCAATTATTTAATTAAATCTGTAACTTTTAAATCCCACTTATAATTAAAGAAAAGCAAAATAGAAGTATAGAATAAAATGTTAGAATTGATCAAGCATAGCTTAGTTTTAAAGAAAGTTAAAATGTTGAATATTTGAAATATAAAACAATTAAATAATTTACACATACATTGCCTATATGTATGCATTATAACTTTGCTTTTTAAAGAAAAATTAAATATTAAATAGTTTAAATGTGTGTATTACCTTTCTATCAACACACAAACAAGTAAAGCATATAATTGTTGACCCATTCTTTCTCTGTTTAAAGCTTTTAGAACTGGACCTTGTAGGGTTTGAACTTGGATGCCCTACAGCTTCTTTTATGATTATATAAAATTGTGATGATGATTTTGTTTGACCTTTTCTACATGCACATTACTATAAATTTGGCTAGTGACCAAATTGTAATGGCACAACTTTCTCCCCCTTCGGATAAAATCATCAGCACTTTTGTTTTAACTATATTTAAAAAAAAAATCCTAACTAATAAATACACTAATAATAATAAACACTTATAATATATATAATAAAAAAAATTAACTACTGGTAAATATATTTTTCATTAAAAAAAAAAAATAATTTATTTGGAGATCTTTGCCAGGCTATTCTGCTGAAGTATAAGGGATCAAACTCCTAGCATTATAGGTCCCCTTATTCCCATCAAGAGCAGCAAGCATAAAGGCATTCTCCCCTATTTTCTTGGTAATTTGGAATGGCTTTTTCTTTTCAAACCATATTGTGGTCTGCATAAAAATGCACCTGTACATCCAGTCCCTTTTTAATATTTCCATTTTTCATCTTGACTGGATATTTATAAAACATATCTGGAGGTTTTATTTTATATAACCTCCTATTACAAACTCCATTTAGAAATATGGACTCTTGGTACCTTATATAATATGCCTTGAAGTTTTTCGGAGAGATTGACTCTCTATACCATACATACTTTATTTTTAAATTTTCCAGAAAGATTGACTCTCTGTACCATATATAATTCATTCTTAAATCTTCCAGAGAGATTGATTCTCTGGGCCATGTATAATTTATTTTTAAATTTTCTAGAAAGGTTGACTCTTTGTACCATATATAAGGCACATTTAAATTTTCCAGAGCATTTACATTTTTCAGAGAGATAGATTCTCTGTCTGATACACACTGGACATTTACATTTTTCAGAGAGATTGCCTCTCTGTACCAGATATAACTTATTTTTGACTTTTCCAGAGCAGTTGAATTTTTCAGAGAGATAGATTCTCTGTCTGATACACACTGGACATTTACATTTTTCAGAGAGATTGTCTCTCTATACCATATATAAGGTATCTCCAATCTATTTGAGAAGACAGATTTTTGAAACCACACATGCTGGTTTGTTACTAGATTGAGAACTACAGACTGTTGAAACTTTTGCTCTCTTTCTAAAATAACTGGTTTCATCTCCCTTATTGCCTCTCTTAAATCAATCATCTTATTGGATGCATGAAGTTTTTCCTCCAACTCTCTTTTCCTTCTTTTCACTTCATGATCTATCCCAATCTGCTCTTTGGTCATCATCTCATTTACTTTCTTTACTGGGAGATTTGGTATTATGGCTAATATCGGCCTTTCTACTTCTTTTTCACCTTGTGGATTGTTAACTAAAGTAGGCATCCTTTTCTCTGACTGACTCTGTTCTGAGCTATCCTTACAGTCATCTGGACTGGTGCTAACATCATTTTGCCTTGAATTTGGGTTTGACTGATCCTGCAGCCCTACATTAATACGATCTTTTAATTCATCTTCACACCTCTTATCCTCTTGTTTTAAACTTTCTACACTTTCTATGCCTTTTCCATCATCTCTTAAACTTTCTATGAGCTGCTTCCTATCTTCTCTTAGACTATCTATACTTATTATACTGTGCTTACTAGCTTCTCTTAGACATATTATACATTTCTCTATCTTTTGTTCTAGATTTATCATACTTTGCTTACTCTCCTCTCTCATACTTCTGAGCATCTGCATTATCATGTCCATGTCTGATGGTGCTATCTTTGCTATCTGAGCCTCTTCCATATTATAATTTAGTTCACTCATGTTATAAAACTATATATATCCCATCTGTACTTCCCTGACCATCAAAAATCCACACATCTTCTCCCTGTCTGACACCTATTCTGACCAACTGACTGATTTGATTTTCACCTTATTATGCATTACAAATACAAAAAAAAAAATTTTAATATCCTTATTTAATGAACTACACAACAATAATCTATATAGTACATGTCTGTCTGTAATAGCCCAAATTATACATTCATCCATTCTCCCAGAAATCCGACAGATATTGACAGTCCACAGAATGACTAGCAGTTCACAATCTTGAGATAAATAAAAGAATTCAGTCACAGCACTATAATCACACAATGCATCACGAGCACTCAGAAGATCATCCCAATTCGATCACTATTAACTACCACAACCCTTGATTGAATGAAGCAAACTCTGTTGCAATAAAAGATGTATTAAGTCTTAGGGGCTAAGATAGATAAACTATGCCTTGCTCTCTCTCTTGGAGTCTTATGTGGCAAGTATCAAGGAATGCCCTGCTTATTATAGACTACAAAAACGAAACCTTGCTCTCTCTCTTGGAGACTTATAGGCTGATATCATGGCAGGACTACTGTTAACTGCTTCATGATAAAATAAGAATAACATATAAACTTGATTGGAAAACTATGCCGTGCTCTCTCTCTTGGAGACTTATAGGCTGGTATCATGGCAGGTCTGCTGTTAACTGCTTCATGATAAAATAAAGATAACATATAAATTGGGTTGGAGCAGTGAATGGGTTTGATCATTCATAAGTTACACGAAATACATAGCATTCTCAAGGCAATGACAAAACTCTCCACTCATCATCAAAACTGCAATCTAACCAACCAAACTCCAACGATCAACCATCCAATCAAACCTCTAAAATCATAGACTTTTTACAAAATGAACTCCCCAAACACACATGAGACTACTATTCCATAATTCATCACTATTACTATGCCTATCCTATCTGGCAATAAATTATTTTAATGTTCCACAAAAAAAAATCTATTATTTATTTCACCTTTGTCTTAAGTTGTGATATTCATCTCTATTTTCAAAATTGATAAAAAAAAAAAAAAAACTAAGCTGTTTTATGGCTGTACCCATTTTATCATCATCAATGAAAAATTAAATCATATTAAACATCATCATCTAAAATAAGACTGTTTGGCCAAGAAAATTTTGTAAGACAAAAAAAAATTTTTACTGGAAAAAAAAATTTTACTAAAAAAATTTCTCTATTTTTAACCACACATCTCCCATCATTCTATAGACTCTCTTTTTCAGGTATATGGTAAAATATCAGGCCCCAGTTGGGTGTCCATTGTAACATAATTAAATGAATCAAAAAAAAATATTACCATACCTGAGTAAAGGAGTCCCTAAATGATCATAATATTTAAAAGAAATAAGTAAATTATTAACAAATTATTATCAATAAGTATTATAGCAATCATGTCATTGTAACCAAAATAAAGCATCATCAAAAGATACATTGTAACATAATAAAATGAGTTCAAATATTATAGATTTCTCAAGATCCAAATATCAATATATAAGAAATAATCATAAATTCAAAAATTAAATGATGATCAAAAGATATTATTAATAACCAGTATTAAAACAATGTATTATATGGAAATCACGTGAAGTGAGTACACTAGTAATTCAATAAAATATAACTCAGGTATACAGGCAGTAGGTTTTATCCACTTTCATTTCTTGGTTTGATGTTAAGTGCATGTTTAAACAAATACTAAGTGAATATGGTCTAGCAGGGCGCCACTAGATTATCTGAATCTAGACACGGTTATATCTGATAACCTTTCACATGTACCGGGTTTGAATCCCTTTTTGGTACTTTATTTCTAATAAAAATGAGAGATTTTGCTTTTTGAGCCATATCACTATAAGCACTAATAGTTAGGTAAAAGTAAAACATCTTTAAACCAAAGTGGAGTATATTAGACATAAATCATTTCTCAGATCTTAACATAACAAATGTGTTTCAATATTTTTATAAGTTCACTAGCTCAGATTATATATAACTAATTTAGGATGGCAATTCACTCATCCTTGCATGAAATAGATGATGGGATGTGGTTATAATAATACTAAGAAATCACTAAATATTATAAAATCAATATTTATTTATGGCCTTTAAACAGTTAAACAGCTCATTAATTAAAACGTTGATGACGATGATGATGATGATAATAATAACAATAATGACAAGGGTTTCAACTACAGCTCTAGGACTAAGCCTAAACATAAAACTAAATTTTATAAAGAAATTCATAATTATTGCTTAATTTTAGCATATTTACTTATATCTTAAATAACTAATATTCAACCATTGATGATGATGAATAATCACACTTAACAAAGACTACACTTAATGAAATATATACGCCTCGTTTAATAAAACAAACTAATATTTATTACTACATTTCTAACATATACATAAAAATTTCTAGATAAATATGAAAATTGACATGAATAATAATAATAATTGATTATATAACAATCCTCAGATTAATTTTAAGTTCTTCCCCCTTTCCCTTCAAATGTATTTTGTATTAAGTTGGACGTCACATTGACCATGATTTTCACTCCATGAGAAAAGTATTTTAAAAAAAAATATTATCTGCTCATTAGCACACATACTTTAAAATCCAACATGTAAATAGAATGTAAAAAAAAAATGTTAGTAAAATTGAAAGAGCAAGTTTTAGAAAAAAGTTTTAAATTATTTTCTCCCCCTCCCTTCCAAGCGCTGAAATCTATACTGAACTTGAAACAAAATAATCTAATATTCTAATACTACTCATTATTCCACATTCACTTCCAATTATACACATATAAAAATATTATTATGTATGTGCGTGTTTTATCCCATAATAACAAAATATTATTAAAACCAAAATAATATTAGTTAAAACTAAAATCATAATACCATAAAAAAAAAATTGTTTTACATATTCATATTTCATAACTGTAAAATTAATAAACATATAATTTTGATACATTCAAGATAATTTATGAAGCTCAAAGTTATTATTAGTAAGACATTCTTGTTTTAATCGATCTGAATAGTCTTTAAAAGTTCTTTAAATAAAAATATACCACTTTATTGCTAAAATGTTTATTAAGACTGATATCATAAAGAAAATAGATATAAAAAGTCATATTACCGATCTTTTGTTTGTAGCGAATTTCCAAGGGTTCAAACTTGTCTTGTATAATGTTTATATTTCTGTAGCTACCATTTCCGTTTTACTGGGAACAATCTCTTTCTTGAGGTGGATAACTATTTGATGATGATGACTCTATTGAGGTTATTTGCTTTAGTGGACAATTTGGAAATCATTATAGTAAATTTTCTTCTCTTCTTGTCAAGCATGTGGATGAAATACAGCAGTTGTTTTCCCATTTGTAAATTTTCTTGAGTTTAAAATCAGTTGTTGTAACAATTAATTGGACTTGATGATTAATATTTATCAGTAGATTAATTCATCTTCTTTGAATGCAGGTGAATGCTTTCTTCCTTCTATTAAAAACATCTTATTTATCTGGTCAGTTGAAAGGTGTAGAATATTATTTTAGACACATCTTTTCTTTCCTATGTGATGTGCAGCTTCCCCAGATGGTCCGGAACCGATGGAACATACATATAATTTTTCTAGCAAGCCATTTTTTTATATTTTCAACATTCAAATTTGATAGTTTAATAATCTGAATCAATCACAATAATAACAATAAATCAAGACAGCTTTTTATATCCAATTTTTAGCTACCTTAACCAATCAGAGATAGCATCACTTGCTATTTTTGGACAAATTTGTTTTAATTAGATCTCTAATTTATTTTCAACCAAAGTATTTTTCAACTGAAAAGTTTAATCCTTTTTCCAGACACTTTTGTTTTAAAAAAAAAAATAGACTCAATTCTTATTTCCTTTCTTTTGTTTTTTCTTTCTTTTTAACATCCAGGTAACACTTCAAATCTTTGAGCTTCCTTCTTTAGATCTTGATAAGACAATTTCAAAAATTATAGCTCCAAAGTGACAATCATTTACAAAAAAATTTACTACAAAGATCGATATCTGATTAAACAGATTTCCTCTTTTAACAAAAAAAAAATTGTACAAAAAAAAATAATTTAACAGATTTAATACTTCCTTTTCTTTCAATATTTAGGAAATGTAAAATTTTGTATGTAATGTACACACATCCTGCATTCTTTCAAATCATTCATAAACTAACCTTAAATACTATAATTGCTAGCTTAGTAATTATAACCCAATTATTTAATTAAATCTGTAACTTTTAAATCCCACTTATAATTAAAGAAAAGCAAAATAGAAGTATAGAATAAAATGTTAGAATTGATCAAGCATAGCTTAGTTTTAAAGAAAGTTAAAATGTTGAATATTTGAAATATAAAACAATTAAATAATTTACACATACATTGCCTATATGTATGCATTATAACTTTGCTTTTTAAAGAAAAATTAAATATTAAATAGTTTAAATGTGTGTATTACCTTTCTATCAACACACAAACAAGTAAAGCATGTAATTGTTGACCCATTCTTTCTCTGTTTAAAGCTTTTAGAACTGGACCTTGTAGGGTTTAAACTTGGATGCCCTACAGCTTCATTTATGATTATATAAAATTGTGATGATGATTTTGTTTGACCTTTTCTACATGCACATTACTATAAATTTGGCTAGTGACCAAATTGTAATGGCACAATATATATATATATATATATATATATATATATATATATATATATATATATATATATATATATATATATATATATATATATATATATATATATATATAATGATAAATGTAAGAATATCCTACTGCATGCCTCCATGAATCTTAAATTCTGGTTTAAACAAATATAAATATATTAAACAATGTGATGATGATGATTGGGATTTCTAATTGTAAATACTGTTAAAAGTAGTTTATTTGTTTTAGGTTTCAATCAAGAAATAAGGAAACTCCAGGCACCAAACCTCCTCATCAGAGAAAGTTTACTGAGAATACTAATGAAATAACATCTTCAGAGTTGCCAAATATTACTGTGATTACTCCAGTGGTTTGAATGATGTCTCAGAATTGTGGATGATTTATAACTACCATGTGTGTTGACATTATAAAGTTTAATGGAATTATTAACAAACAAATGGATTGAAAAACAATAATTTAAGAATGTATTAACAAAGTTCATAAACATATATAAACTGGTTACATCTATGTAATAATGATTTGCAAATGCAGATATAAAATGAAACATGTCATAACAATTAATATATTTTCAGTTTTTAAATCTATACTCATGATTCCAAATGCAGACATAAAATGAAACATATTGCAGTTTTAAGTCTATACTAGCGACTTCAACTGCAAATACAAAATATAACAGATCATAACAGTTAATATATTTCCAGTTTTAAGTTTATACTAATGATTTCAACTACAGATATAAAATATAACATATTGCAACAGTTAATATATTTTCAGAATTCAAATCAAAGACCTACCGTTCTAATATAGTAATATAAATATGTTACCAACCAAAATATCTAAAAGTCCTAAATCATGGGTTTTCATATGTCATTTTCTTTTTTTGTAATTATGGTCATATTTTTAAATTCACATAATAAGTACATTTCTTCTTCTCACATGCTGGAGATTTGAATTGTTATTACTGCAACATGGTAATTTATAGCATGTAGATATCAATAAGACTTCAGCAATTTAATAACATAATTCCTTTTTTTTTATTGGCATCTTAGAGACTGTAGCATTCTAGTTCCATAGAGTTCAACTTTATTTACTAGATTGGACTGCATACTCAGGGTCTTATGACTGACGAGCTACTTATTTTTACCTAGCTTTGCATAGAAAATAATTCACTACTATAGGAAAATATTATTATAGCCTCAGCTATAGTCAATGCAATCTTAATTGGCTGAAAAGTTTCTTTTCCTGCACTGCTTATCTCAATACTTACAGCTTTCTAAACTAGTGTTCTCCACATCAATAAAGAAAGATTTCCTATGGTAAATTTTGATTTATCTCTTTTTATACCTTTTTGTTATCTTTCTATCTCCTGTCTATATCACTTGCCATCAATTGAACCATTATGTAGACTATTCACATATATTTTCATTATCTATCAGCAATTGAACCATAATGTAGACCAGGGTTCTTCAACCCTTTGTCCATGGGCCACGGAACTTTTCTGCAGGTCCGCATGCTAGACGGGCAGTAAAAAGTTTGTAATAATAAATAATAAGAGTTTAAACTTTTAATTAATATAGCCAATTTTTATTTATTTTTTCATCTCATTTTTACTCAATTAAAAAAAAAAGAAACAGAACGAAAACAAAATCTAATCAATCATTCATAAATTAATTTGTTTTTCTAGTTATCACAGATGTTTATGGGGGGGAGGGTAGAATTAATTTTTTTATTACTTTCTAAAAAAAATTTAAAAAAAAGTTTTTTATTATATAAACTCCATATATATATATCACTTTATCTTATGTATTTAACATTGTTGTTTTGATCAGTTATAACAATTATGCTTATCTTTAAGAAAATTTATCTATAGACTTCAGCCGGTGTGCGAAATCTTATCCTTATTTTTGCTTGTCCGTGGAACCTTATCCTTATTTTTACCGAACCGCAGGTGTGAAAAGGTTGAAGACCACTGATGTAGACCATTCTAAAATCTTGGACCCCCAAGCAAAAATATTCCATTGTTCTCTTCTAAAATATATGGGGGGGGGGGCAAACTTGTGTACTATTTTATAATATAATAAAAGAAAAGAAATAGCTGTTTGTTTTATGTTCTTTATCTACCCTGTTTTAATGCTTTGCCGACTTTTTTTAATTTCTAATTTCGCAAATCTCATTAATTTATAATTTTTGATTTTAGATTTGAAATCATTTAATTTACTATAAGCATTGGCAAGATTTTATTTACAAATTGATTCAGAACAGATATAACCAAAAACATCTTTGAAATGTCTTAAAATTTACAACTACATATTTTAAACTTGAGTCGCAAATGCAAATTGACTTGCAAACAAAAGTATCTTTTTTTTAAATTCTTCTGCAATCTCCTTCATTATTATATTTCTCCTCTCATATTACAGACTAAATGGTCGATAACATTATGCGTAAAATGTGTGTACAAATATACAATATGATTCAAATTTACACTAATACTTTCTTTTTTTAGTCTCATGGAAAATTTCTTCACTTTGCTGTATATATTCCGAACATACACACACATTGTTGCTCAAATCTTTATTAATTAACTTATATATACATTTATGCATATTTTTTCCTTCACAATATAAATTTTAATAATATTGCCAAATGCATATATTAACTTTCTTTTAGGTAGTTATTCCAATGGCACATGATAAAATAGTTTGTATATTTTTATTTCTCTTTTTATTATTATGCATTTACCCTGACTAATGTGGGTTGCACTCAGGTTGATATGGTTATATATCTCTTCTCTTTAAAAATAGACAATGGGTAAGTGCAATTTTCCATTTGTCATTTGTGTGATAACTAATATTCTTTTAATTTGCATCCATTTCTTTGATTATAGGGGTTTACATGATATATAAGTCTGCAATGTTCAGAGATTTATTTGTCATTAAGTACCATGAAGAATGCATCAAATTTCTATTCTAGAATGCATACAAATTCCATCATGTGACATTAATATGTATGATGCAAGTACCCTAGAAGGATCACTCATGATTGACTTCTGATAAGCTATCCACAACACAACACAATAGAATAAAGCCATATATATTTTTGTGTCTTAGAGACTGATACAGTAAACAAAGACTCTAACAATGCCTTACTTCTTTGAGCCTACAAGTGAGTGAGTAAACCATATAAAAATTAAAGCTTGTTCCTATTTGAGTCTTAGAGATTATTAAGCCAACTCCTGAACTGCACCTTGCTTCTTCCCAGCCTTTCAGATGAGTGAGTACACTGTTTTAAAAAAATAAAAAATAATGAATAAGTTATAGCAGTACAGAATAATATCAACTTCCAAATATCACCCAATAATGTAGTGGCTTATGCTTACATGATCAAATTGTGTACATCTCCAGAATCAAATATAACTACCCATACTGTAATAGCATTTTATTTCATTCTCTGTAAAAATCATTTTTATTTCTTCTGGATATTATGTTGCATGTCTTTCTTATATCTAAATTATTATTTTTCCCCAATATTAGTCATTCTTGCTTTTTAGAAAGCTGGTATTCTCTTTTTTTCTGGTACTTTTAATGCCACTTTCTGGTTTTATGTGTCCTTTATTAATATTATGTGTACTTTTTTTTAGAAACATTTTTCTTTTAACAGATCCATGGTCAACAGATAATGAGCCAGCCTTCATTTTTTTAATTAAGTATTACTTATTTCCAGATACTTATTTAGTGGTGAAGATATCACTTGGGATGACCCCAAAACATAATATTCTCCCCATTCTGAAATGGAACTTTTACTAACTTTTTTCTTTCCATTTTTCTTTGGCACACAGGCTGAAGAGCATGGCAATCTGCCAACAGTAATCTTAAACTAATACTAAAGTGTTTTACACTTTTTCATTTATAGGCTTTACCATATTATCTTTAGTTTTAATTTTTTTTCATGTATTCTTTTATTGGTTCACTAGCCCAAATTTCTGTTGTCCTCTTTTATTTTTGTGTAATCTATCTTTGTATCATTCATAGTGCCAATTACTTCTGTCTGCATTTTCTGGATCATCTTTTGGATATCTATTAATTCTTTTAATATGGAATTTTGCATTAGCTTTGCACCTTTCTTCTCTTCTTCTTTCATTTCCAACTTTTTCAGTCTCTTTGGCTATTATTTGCACAGTTTCTTGTTATTTAATATGATTCTACAGATTTGTGAACAATTCCTTCCACATCCACATATCATTTTTCCAAGTACTTCATTTTCTGTTGCACTTGTTCATTTATTTAACTTACTATTTTCACCTTAAGGGTGCTTTATAGTTTCTTTCATACCTTCAAATTTTTATTTTATTTCTTGATGCATTCCTTCATGTTTTAGATACATCTGTTTAAATTCTTTTTTTTTTAATTTTTTATCTCTTCTGTCATATTTTTCTTCATACCTTCATTGGATTTTTTAAAATTATTTCATATCTTTATATTCTAAATACATTGTTTCAAGTTTTTTTAATAAATGCATGCATTGCATTCTTTTTACACTAAATATGGCTGGTTTCTCTTCTTCCTACTTTTGTACTATTGGAATTACTTTTTACACAATTGGTTCTGTGTCTAGTGTTGGTGAATCTATATTTATTTGTGCCTCCAACTTTTTTGTTTTTTACCACATTATCATAGTTATACATATGAATGTTTTATAAAACCTTCTGTTAAATAACATTTATTTGTATATTTGCACACTTTTGTTTTGTTTTTTTCATATTATCATAAATTGATGGCACACCAATCTCAACCTCAGCTTACAGCTATTCCCAGATTTTAAAAATAACAGAGTTTAAATAAATAACAAATTTCATTTCATGTATGTGCAGCATATATGTGGATGCATGTTTGGGTGATTGTTTAAATATGAGATTATCATATACATTTTTAATTGCAAATGTTTTAAAGGTAATATTTGTTATTAAAAATATATTATAATAATAATTATTTTTGAAACAGTAAAATGTATTTTATTTAAAAAAAAAGTGATTTGAAGTTGTTTTTATTTTATTTTTGAAATGTTGTTCTGTTGAAATTAAAAAAGACAAGATCTTTGAGATGCTGATTTTATTTAAATGAACCCTAATTAAAGTTCAATATTTATCTTTTAAGTAAAATTTTTAAATTTTGAGTTTATCAATAACAACAGCATATAAGTATGACTTCAAAAATTGTATCCTTAACAAAGGATATAAATATCTTATCTATTAACTTGGGAGATTATCTTATTTTTGGCTTTTGATATATATTTGTATATCAATTACTTCAGTTAACACTGTCTTTTTGCAGTAAATATTGTTGTAAAAATGACATTATATATTTTTAAGAATGTATTATAAAAATAACAATATAAATAACTAAACAGGAAAATTGACATTTGTTTCAAAAAGAACCTGGTCTTTGAAAAAAAGCTGAAATAACAACTAAAATGGAATATGTTTTTTGAGTGTTTTGGAAATGTTTTTGAGTTAAAATGTTTATTTAAAACATCTGAATTAATACATATATGCATTCAATATGTGTGCCAATAAATTAATAATTTACCAAGAATAAAATATAATAAAAATAATTTGTCAAGTGTAATAATTATAAGTAAAATTTAGCTTGCTATGTGAATTGATATATTATACAATTATAAATTTGTTGCTAACCAAAAAAATAAATGGTATCATTAAGGATAATTTTAAAGTGAATAATTAGGAATCTAAATAAATAAATGATCAATCATTTTTTAAAAGGATAAATAAATAATTCTTACTTCACATCAACTACAGTGGGAAATCATGCCATGATTCATAAATAACTATTTTTCTAAATAACTTTGGCTACTTTAAAAAAAAAAGCAAACTCTTTTGGAAATTGTTGTTTTACAAATATTATTTCACAGATTTTCCTTGTAAATTTTTTCATTGTGAAGTAATTAAAATACATGTAGAACTTTTGTGTATAAACATTGATCAATATCTTATCATTTGATAAAGAAAGTTGTATGATATATTAATAATTATTTGTATTATTTATTGTGCTTGTTTTACAAATTATTTAAATTCTATATATGTGTGAGAGTGAGAACGCATAAACAGATAACTAACCAAAGAAAATCTTAATAAAAATAATTGGTGTGAATTCAACTTCTAAGTGAATATTGTCACTGTGCATATAGGCCAGCAACACCTGAAGAAGAGTGGAGAATAATACTGTTCAAAACATAACCTGTATTGTCTATTTGTGTGTTATTACTAACAAGTTGTTTGTATTTGGAAAGTTTAAATAAAGTTTAAAATTTTCTATACATTCAACATTCACTCATAAATGATGGAAATAGTCCAACATATCACATCATTATTGGTAAATGTCTGAAATCCAGGTGCAGCCACTTGATGGCATTGTTTCTGTGCAAAAATAATGAAATGTAATGTTACTGGGTTGATATTTTTTTATTGAAAAATTTATGAAACAAAATTATTTTTTTATTTTATGCTATTTTTTTTAAATAATATTTTAAAATATTACATTTTTTAAAATGCTATGAAACATTATTTACATTACATTTTTATTATTTTATACATTTCAGTGCATAGTGCTGATTTTTGCACAGGACCAGCTGTTTGCCAGATCTGAAGATAAATATGTCAAAACATGCATTACTCTGATACAATCAACATTATAATTTACAAAACTTACAACATGTGACTTATGTGAATTGGTGCTGGGACCTGCCCTTTTGCAATTTTTTTCACATTATAAAATTTGTAGGGAAGCACAGCAACAGCCTTACAATTATTACTATATAATAATACATGAGGGGTAGGGTGCAGCATCATTACTTCAAATTCACATTAAAAAGTTATGGCCAGTTGAATTCCATACACCCTCACATCATATGGTTGTGATCTTTGAAGCATTTTCTATTTCCATAGTGCCGTGAAGCATATCAGTGGGGTGTAATATTGATGTGAAATGCCATCTATGCCTGCTAATGACTAATATTAAATTCGGCCACATAAATGGCATATTTGACTAATATTAAATTCGGCCACATAAATGGCATATTTCTGTGCTTTTGCACAGAAACAATGCCATCAAGTGGCCATACCCAGATTTCAGATGATTACCAAATAATCATAATAGATTTTATTTAATACTTTGTTGTGTTTACTGATAAATGTTCAGTAGGCAAACTATAACAAATTAAAATTTTTTTATATGATATATATATATATATATATATATATATATATATATATATATATATATATATATATATATATATGTATTTTCTATTGGAGACAATAGATAAATGGAAAGACTAATGTCTTGCAGCATCTTATAGTTTAAACATATAATATTCTGTGATACATAAATTTAAATTAGTATAGTATATTTATTAATTGTTTTATTATTAATTTTTGTAAACAAAGTTATTATTTATCTATTAAATTTGAGATGAGTCTTGTTCAGATTAATAGATAAATGATATAGAATTCATGATTTGGAATATGAAATTGCTCTGCTATGGATATATCAAAACTTGTGGCCACTTGAAATCCAAACAGCATCAGACAATATGGTAGTGACCAGTGAATTGTGCAAATTTTCATAAAATATCATGAAGCACAAAACAGGCTGTAATGTTTCTGTGCAATACCATCAATTGTACTGCAATGGCTAAGATAAACACAACTGTTTTCTCAGCCATAAATGTAAGCCATGAAAACAGTATTTTTATGTGTTTTAACACATAAACAATGTCATCAAGGGCCATAATCAGCTATCAAAAGACAAGCCATTGCAAACTTAAACATACAAAATCTACTTAGCAAATAATATAAATTTTATTATTGTGCTAAAGTTGAGTAGTGGTTAAAAGTGAGTCTAATACAATATGAACATCCTTTGGTATAAGAGCTAATTAATAAATTACTATAATAAAATTGTATATAAACATTAAACTTAATAACTTTATATTTTTGAATATGATATAAACTTACTACATAGTAATAAGAGGATTATTAATGAATGAATAACAATTTAAAATTATGTATTTGAAAATTATATTTGAAAATTATGACATATGTGTCATAATTTTCAAATACGTAATTTTAAATTGTGTATACAATATTGGCATCCAATTGGTTTGATATCCATCTAATATATAAATATTAATAAATTTTAAACATTATTTCAATATAGATTTTGGATTATTTTATTAATAAAGCTTGCTTAACCTTTGCTCATGTTATTCTATTACAGATTTGGTTTACTTAATTTTTACAGTATTATTAATATTAGGTAGGCTATTTACATTATTATAGATTTGGTATTGTACAGTTAATACTATTATATATTTTCAATAGTTCATAGGGTAAGAAAAGTAAATAATCCACATGATCAATTTATTCTTTTAAAGATTTTAATATTCATCATAATTAATATTTTATTATGATAAAAGATTATATTTTTTTATTTTATATTGTTATAAATTTAGCTTGCTCAAAGACTTGGGGTATTAATAAAAGAAATTTCAGCTTTTTTTTCTTGTTTATTTTTCTTTCATTACAGATTTGGCACCTCAACTTGTGTAGTATAACAAAGCCTTTCTCATTGCTCTCATTTTTTACCATTACAATATACATATATATATATATATGTTGAAACGAAGATTTTCATGGGTTGCATATATAAAGACATATTTAAACCTCTCATTTGGTTCAGATACATAGATGACACTTTTGTCATATGGCAACATGGAAAAAATAAATTAGATGATTTTTTCTTGCATTTAAATAAAATGCATCCTATATTAAATTTATAATGGAGACAGAACTCCCTTTTTACGTTCTAGTCATCAGGACACCAAATAGTTTATCTTTTTCGATTTATAGAAAGAATATACACACGAAAGATATTTACATTTTCATTCTCATCATCACCCAACTCAGATAGTTTCTGTATCCAAAACTCTTATAAATTGAGTAATTAATCTTTCAGATAAGTCACATCTGAAAGAAGAAATGAATCATATTAATAGTGTTTTATTAGCAAATAGTTATAATTATATATTTATTTAAAAAGTCTTATTTCAAGCCCAAAATGGACAAAATATGAAACAAAAAGATGATAAATCAGTTATTAGGATTTGTGTTCCATATGTAAAAGAAACTACAGACAGTATTGGATGTATATTAAAATGCTATAATATAAATACAGTGTTTTCTACTCATCAAAAGATCAGTAATATAATAACCAAGCCTAAGGATTCAATCCCTCTTGAATCTCATGGTGTTTATCAAATCTCATGTGAAAATTGTAAAGCTTCTTACATAGGTATGAGTAATCATCACATTAGTGTTAGGAGCGATTGAACATGCTAATGCAGATAAACAACACTCATCATCATCAGCACTCTCACTTCATACTATAGATTCAGGTCATAAAATTGATTTTTCTAGTACCAGGATCATATCCAGATATGATAATCTCTACCAATGCAAAATTAGAGAAGCCATTGAGATACTTAAAGGCCAGATTGTATCAATAAGCGAGATGATACATGCAAACTTCCTCCTATTTGGAAAGATTTTTTTTAAAAAACATTCTTAATTTAACATTTTTGCTATTGGTGGACCTTTAAGGTTTTTTCAAACCAGTGATTGTAGCACCTCTAGAAGTCTTTCTACCTTTTATCACCCAGTAGATGACTTGTGTAACCAAGTCGAAATGTCGGTATATTAATTTTTAAATTTTTAACATGGATGAACCCTCAAAATATGTCTTTATATATATTATTTATAGTAGTGGTACTTTTAATTACAGGCTAAAATACATAGTAATAAATAAATAATATTATCATTCCCACATTTGGAAATCACACAAAATTATACAATGTATGAATAAATCTATTAATTAAAATTAATTCATAATCCATTTTATCTTGCAACTATTTCAAATAATGAGTGTCATGTGTATCACGATGTTTACTAACTACATATCCATGTTATTTCTCTCTAATCTTTTTACATTAATCTTATCTTTAGAACACTGAAACTACAAAGCAAAAGAACAAGTTTTAATGGTTGTGTTGCTAATAATAAAAGAGGTTATGATGAAAATATAACAACCCCATTATAAATCTGTCATTTACAGATATGCATTTAACTTAAAATAAACTAAATACATAAATGAAATTTAGATCAAGGACTATCATGAAAATTGGTAACAATAATATACATTTTTATTATAATTAATAATAAAATAAATAAATAGATACCTGTTATGTACAGCATTTTTTACACTCTCCTTTTATTTATTGAAATTTGTTATTAATTAAATAGAAGAATTTTCATCTCTTCAGAGTTGAACTTTGTTATATACATTTTTTTCTTATAATCACACATTTAGATCCCTTTGCAATATGAATAGATAAATGAAGTGAAAATCGTTTATATTAGTAACGAATAAATCCATGCCACACTCTTAACAAATGCCAAGTTAATTTAAGATGTTTGCAAAACCATAATGTGCAATTTTTTTTCCATCCATACCAATTATTGCTTTAATGTGTGTTTGCTTATCATCTATAATTTGTATTAATTTGTTAAATATTTCAATTATGAAGCTGTGTAAAAATTTGATATCATGTTAAAATCAATAATCATAAAGCCTGTTATAAATTACTCATAACAAATATATTTCTTAAATATTCTGTAAAACATTTGCTCTGTCATGCCATTTTATCTTTCCTTTCAAAGTAAAAAAACATTTTTATATTATCAAGAACACATATACCTTTTATTTTGCAGTTACATAAAATATTTTTATATTCTTTCATCAGTAAGATTTTTATGCCTAGAACGTATCATAATCGCCATATAAATAAAATATTTTTTCTAAACTTATACAGCATATACAATAATACATTTTCTTAATGTCTATACAAAAGCCATGGACTTGTTCCTCTAATACAAATTTATACTTAAATGGAAAACTCTGATGCAAAATCTCTTTATAAATGTGCATAAGATAAACTAAAAATTTCTGCTCAGTTTCATAAATTAAAAATCTACTTTATGTATTTCTGAAATTGATATTTATAAGAATGTATTTTGTTTTACATTTCTCTATGTTAATTCTAAAAATCATAAACAATATTCAAACACAAATTATCAAATAAGTATGATTATTTTTAATTATCTCTTATGAAGATTTGCATATTAACATTTTCCTGATAAAAATATTTTTTAATATTATTCTTTAAAGAGCAATATTTTTAAAGGTTAACAATTATTAAACAAAATATATTAGGAATCATTATTCTAGAACATTTTATCTTTTCCATTAATAATTCTTTGAAATAACGCAAAGAAAAACCATAATAAGGTAATATTACCATCTTGATTACACTATTCTTTTACAAAGTATATCAGTATATTGTTGCACCAATTTAACAAAGTATGATTTTTTTTTTGGTCAGGACTAATTTGGGAACCGATAGTGAAATTTCGGGAAAGACATTATTTGTTGATTAAAATAACCATTATTTAGATTAGAGTCCTCAAATACTTTGTTTTGTTTTTATTAGATGAGAGAGATTTATAAAATTTAAGCTAGTCCATTAATTAATTAGTTTCAATTCCTTGGAAATCCAGTTGATGAGAGAGATAAATCCGATAAATCTCTATGCATGTATTTTTTGTTTAGCATTCCACTTTGTTCATGTGTTCCAAAATAATAAATTAACAATTCTTGGTTTTAATTTTTACGTTTTGTAAATATACTTTTCTTATGATGTTTTATATTTCTCTTTCTCCTTTCTCATATTATACAATTAATTTTAAGAAAATCTTTTATATTCTATTAAATAAAGCTATAATAAAATAATAATATTTCATTTACAATAATAATAATTAATCAGAATCCGTTTTTTATTTTTATTGATCACCAAGATTAATCATTAAAACTGTTAATATATTTTTATATAATATGAACAAATAAATATATGAATTTGTGTGTTTCTTTTAAATTTAGTTCACATGAATACATATATTTCCACTCACTTTATGCCCAAGTTTCTTATCCATAATTAAAATAATAATGATACTTTTAAGTTAATATGTCTTAATGACTATTATTTATATAATTATAATAAAAATACACTAAAAGCCAACCAACTAATAGTAAATGAACTTGTCCCATCTTCGCTTATTTTTTTAAAAAAATTACATTATAATTCTCTCTCTTATAACCCATCATCTTAAAACTAACTGCTACAATATATATAGCATAGAAAAAGGAATTAATTTAAGATTTAAAATATCCATTATTACTTGTGCTTCACATTGGGCAGTTTATATAATGGAAAAGAAAATAATCTAGATAAAATTTATTTCCTTACACTCCTTACTGGGGCAGTCATCTGCAATGGATCCATTGTTTTAGATCAATTACAGATAACCATGTAAGCAGTTTTATACTGCAATTGAACAAACCACTATGCAATTAACTGTTTTACACTTTATTTATTTCTTTCTTATATCTAAGCACCACCGTGCCATTTGAACCTTAGATTTACATTGGATACCTACTTATAATCGTACCTGGTTTGAAGCTCAGCTGGTACATTATTTATAATAGTATAATATTTCCATTTTATAACAATAGTTATATAGTTTGGTACTTGAGTTAATAGTAAAGATTCCCATTATTCTCTATTCAGTAAATAAATTATTATACAAATCATTTAATTACTCAATATAATTTTTTATAGATTGTATATAATCATAACATTATAAGTTTTACTACCTCATCTTTTAGAGATCATCAGTGGTAATCATATCCCTTATGATGTCTCACAAATAACAAACAAACAAAAGGAAAACTATTATTTATATGGCCAATAATATATTTATTAGTCTATTTATTAATTAATAAAATGATGATGATGATAATGATAGCGATGACACTTCCAGACACAGTTTTATGCCTGACTCAAAACACAAATCATATCTTTTATCAATCTATAAGTATTTACTAAAATATTGTTACATATTTAAACTATGTTTTATGATTGAAATCCATCGTTGTGATATTAACTAAATTAATTTCACAAGACAATAATAATTAACTCTAAGAAATATATAAACTTCTTAATAAAAAAATTAAATTTTATTTTGTTCAAATCAGGATATCTTCTGTTAACAACCACCACTCTCAGTGCCATCTCATATTGCTGACCCACCTGATCACAATGTTATTGAAAAGATAAATAATCACCAATATAATGAGTTTACGCTAAACTAGCAATCATCAGTCGGTCTAGATTAATATCTTCACACACATATATAATCAGTACTCAGCTGTGAGGATAGTAA